>WURS02024049.1:0-11850 GCA_011762765.2 Rhinocypha anisoptera | reverse complement strand
AGAGTCTGTCTCCTGGTTCACTTAAAACAATCCACGGAGGAGGGACGGGTGGTGCGGCCTGAACTCCCGCGAGGACTGTAATCATCAGCGAAGGAATGCGGCCCCGGGTACGGCTGTGGACCGCGTCGCCTCAGTTCCGAGTTTGGAGGAGAATGACGGCGAAGGGGCCGAGATAGAGGGAGAGAGAGAGAGTCAGAGAGATGGAGAGGAATTGGCGAGGGGAGGAAGATCGAGGCATGTGAAACACACAGAGATGAGGTGGAGGGGGTAGAAAACTCGGTTGTGTGGGGGGGAGGGTGAGGAGAAGAAGGTGGTTGAGTTACAGCGACTTCGTCTGGGGAGAGGAGCGAGAAAACAAGAGTGGTAATGATCAAACCTCCTTGAAACCCACCTCGACTACTCTTCCTCTCTCACCTCCGAGCAAAATGTTCTCCGTCTCAAGTCGGGTGCGGGGACTGTGTGTGAGAGAGAGAGCTCCGAGCCGCGAAGGGATTGTTTGAAACCCTCCGGGGGATGGAGAGAAGAGGAGGGGCGGGGGAGGAGGATGGGGAAAGCGGCGAGAAGAGGGAGAGGGTAGGATGGCTGTTCGAAATTTTAAAATCGCGAGCGAGCGCGGAGTTTTCCACAAATGAGCGGCACTGGAAGCGAGCTAAAAAATGACGGGTGGGAGGGGCGTAGTGTGTGCGTGTGTGTGTGTGTGCGCGCACCATATCCTCTTGGCGCGTATCACATACACATCCCGGAATGACGGACGAAAAATTTCTCGAGGACGAAATTCGCTGCGCCATTTTTATTTTGGCTGTGATTAAGCAATACCTGGCTGCGTCACGAGTCCAGCATAAGAAAAACCATAAGGCACGATGGTTTGCTCAAATTATGTTTATTCTCCGTTCATGAGGAGAGTGGATTTATAAAAAGACATTTTATTGCTAAACTTGTTTCTGGGAAGGTAGTATGTGGCCTCAACAGCCTTGATACTTTCTAAAGCTTAATACTTCCAGAAATTCTCGGGATCGTACAAAGCTTCCTTCAGGATATTGCGGTAAAATGGCATGTGTGTTAATTTCTGATAAAACCTAAGAAACCGAAAAAAGAAAAGAACAAGAAAAAAAGAGGAACATAAATGGTTGCAACTAACAAAGTTTGCTCACCCACTGCCACACGCTCTTGAGAAAGCTTGAGAGGATATTACCATAGACTAATTTCTTTAGTTTATGATATTTCGAAGACGTATAGATTTAAAAGAGGACACATATCAAGGCATGACAGTAGTTATTACTTAACTTTACTGGGAGGGACGGTAGGAAGGAAGAATCTAGAGTAGGCCAAAGATGGCTTATGAGAAAAAAATGGCGAAGCATTAGAAATAGGTACTGCGAAAGTATGAAAAGTTTAGCAAGTGAAAGAATAGCTTGGAGAGATGCTATAAATAAATTAATCTTCCGATATCATACTCATGGTGTTATTACTAAAGGAAGCTGAGCAGCGTATCGGTTTTCTAATTCCAGTATGGTTTTGTCACTCCACTGACTTCACGAGGTCGTTAAACCACAAGGTGATGATGAAGACACATCGATCTTTGGGAATGAAAATAAAAATGGCAACTACATCTAAAAGGAATTAAGCTTTCCACGTATTTATTGCCAAATTGTTTATATGGTACTGAAGTACTTCAGAAAGTGCTTATTGCTGTAACACAAAATGTACATAAAATAACCCTATATATATTATACAATGCTACCAACAATTACATGACCAATAAAATTATTTTTCAGATATGAATTCTGGAACTTCCATGGTGACAACTGTTATATATAATGCTTATTCATATTATTTATACATGTGGATTTTAGTATTTCAATTTAAATAGGCTATTAATGTTGTCCTATTAAAGAACATTAATTACATCCTAATCTGCAGTCCTATACCGAAATGGATACTGAAATGTCGAGTACTGGAACAAAACTATTATTTTAATATTTCCAAACAAGAATTAACAAATACTTTCTTAGGTAACATAACAACACATGAACTAGCATAAACAAATGACCAATGAAAAGGTACCTCGAATAGGCTGTCCAAAGAGAAGTTTATGATGAGAACGCACAATAAGAAAAATAAAACTTAGAACACATCTTGAGGCAAGACAGTTCAACGCAATATGTTTCGGGTGGGATCGTAGCAGGGAAGGTGGCGTAATTAAAAGCAGATAATATAGAATTTAGGGATAAGAACATCGAAGGTATGAAGAGCTCGCTAAGTAACATGGCAGTCAGGAGAAATGATACAGACTAATTTTCGGATTGAAAACATATGATGACGACGAAACTCAGATGAACGCTAACTTGATACTAAGAATTCATTGCTACGAATGATATCATTAACTGACATCGTTTCCCTGGAGTGAATGTCGATTTAAATGCATATTTAGTACTAAAGGAATTCAATATTTCATTTGTAATGTGGAATTCTGAGAATTGTGTAAGAATGAACGAAAGACGAGAATGGGAGATGAATTTGTTTCCAAAGGATAACAAATGAAATAACACGAGGCGAGTAATACATGGACATGTGATTTAACTAGAATCCAGTGGGAAATACGAACTGGAGATACATCAGTAACAGGAAAATGTGCAGTCGTTGTTGAGGCGGATAATAAATTGCCAGGACCTACAAAAAGGAAAAACGATGCTCAATCAAATTCTGACGATTCCGGTGATATTGTATGAAATTTGGTGTTCTGGTTAGAAATGATCCCAGAGGTCGCAGGCATCTCAGGGAAGTAGAAAGTAGTAATTATAAAATAAATTACCTTTAACTGTAGGAAATTTGTTGTTTCTATCCAGAACATCAATGATGCCACCGATATGGAGAAGATAGAAGATTTCAATGGTTAAATAAAAAAGACTCGTAAAACGAAGAAAAACAAAAAACTGATAAATGAAAGAAAACAGGGACTTTAAAGGTTCAAATATTAAAGTAACACACAAAGGAGAGAGGATATATTTGGAAAAGCGACGGTCCTCATGTTACAGTGGATCAAGGAAAAATGGATAATGAGGTAGAGAAGAACACTATGTCAGAAAGGTATTATTTTGCAGACCTTTGAAGGAACTTAAGGAGCCACGGAGGTAGAAATTTATATCCAACAAAAGAAGCTTTCACGTGGTCCTACGATCACAGTTATTGATGCATGAGATTAACTATGCGAGCGGAAAACCTCCCAAAGTAAAATCACGAACAAAAATTACTAGATAAGTGTATCCCACTTTATAGGCAAAGAAAATTTTTTTTTCCATAAGGAGACTGGGACGCTTACAAAAAGGTACTATCAAAAGCAATATGGTGTTTTCTTTTTTTTGATGGGATAAATCTCTGGATAGTGTATAAAATAGTGAATAAAATTTAATAGGATATTGTATAGAGTAGGAGTAAACTTGAGCTCCTTAACCTAAACGCTGAAACTGATATGTGATTCGGACCGAATACATAAGGGAAGAGAAGATAAAATCGGGATGGGCAAAGGGTCAAATTCATGTGATATTCAAAATATATAACGAATAAATAGTAAATGACACTTGAAAAGTGGTGCTGGAAGCATGGGAAATCTAGAGTGACTAGTTTAAAAGTTAATTTGAACTTCTCTTAGTTAGCCAAATGAAAGAAATATCTTGCTAAGACTATTACAGGATTGCAAATAGTTTTGAGGAAAGGAGATATCATCAGGACATGAAAGAGATGAGTTTATCATCCAGCATAAAATAGAGCAAACGTTAGAGATCAGAGCCCCGACAGAAACATTGTGTTGATAGAGAGAACGGTATTTGATTCTAAATTGAGGAGTTAATCGGGAACAGAGGAAGGATAATGAAAAAATGTTTAATATAGACGTGAAGACGACAGTTTTTCCGCGAGCTAAGAAAGAATATGAATGTATTGTAGTAGAGTTTCAAATAACGAGGAACGTTAAAGATGGTATGGGGGATAATAAAATGAATGAATATTATAGATATAACAAACAGTTTGAAAAGGAGGGACAAGTTTCCGAAGGAAATCAATTTCATCTAAAGATTCAAAGGTGTCAAAGGTTCGCAATGAATTAAACATCGAAGAAGATGAAAAACAAATATTCAGGGAGGAACCAAAACTTAACTTTGATTAGTAGGCAATTATTAATATTAATAATAATAAAGATCTACTGCACTTGCCAGAGTAGAAAATATTCTTAATTTAATATGAAAAAAGTTGTAAAAATTAATTAATTAATTTCACGTGGTCTTTTAAATGTTTTGTTTTTTTGCCTTTGAAAATTTCTGATCACCTGCATGTGCAGGCCACATATGGGTACGTACGAGGGTTGTAAATATTCCCGCTTTCCAAGCAAGTAACCACTCGCGTAGAGACAGAGGTGGTCATATCTCTAGGAAATCGGCGTCCTTCCGGGGGATAAAAAGATAAGTATTGCCGTCATAACGGCTGAAATTGCACTCTTGGCCATAATAAACAGATTATGGAAGATGTAAGTGTCCCGTTGCCAGCAGGGTGATGAACTGTGGTGCACGGGAGGGGAACGTAAAGCACTTGAACGTCATAGGTAGAAAACGAGTCGATTTCCTGCTGTGGTTAATGAGATGTTTAAAGATGAGTTTCCGCGGGAGACCGTCATTAAGGAGCTGAGCTGTTATGGGGTGCGTTTTAGTAGTGGAAGGGGATAGGGGTGGATGAGAGATGATGGCTGCCTTTGAGGATAACGTTCGGGCACGAAGAAACGGACGAACTGGCGATAGCTCTCACGAAGGAGCTCAAAAACGACTGTATCTTACATGGGGACGTTCCTGGGTGAAATAAGCTCATGCATACACTTCCGTCGTCCTTCAGTTTCGAGCGGGAGTTTCCCCAAGAGGATATCTCTTGATCAAGCGTTTACCTACCCCGTAACAGATGAAGGAACGAAATGAAGAAAGAGGGGGAACATCACGACGAATAGATGATCAAGACTCGGAGACGGGGTTACTTCGTCAGGTTCTGTATTCACTGTACAGTCTCCATGAGGCGGTGGTTCGCTTTATTGCTCCCGCGAATGAAATGGGAATTTTCTGCATGCTGCCAACTGATGAAGTGGGTGAGGGAAAGAGACGTTCCCTAGACAATAACTCCGACGAACTGCTAGAGAGCTTCTGCCCTGCTGTAAGATTACAGGAATGCATGCAAATTTGCATTTTGATTTGATGGATGTCGGGTTGTTTACGGGTAACGTTTTACTATTCAGAAATATCAATCGACTCAGGTAGTTCTAATTGACACAGCAGATATTGAAATTTGTAAATTGCATTACACACTTCCACATAAGAGGAACTACTCCTGGTGACTATAAAATAAAATTTTTCACGGCAGAGGCGGTGACTGATAACGCTAATATATATTACTATCTATATCTAAATTACTCCAAAGGTGATATTTGGGAATGTAATAATGTTACGTGGTATATTTTCCGAAAGGTCTTTGCGCGATAATGAACTAAAGCAGACCATAAGCTATTTGAAAATTGACATTTTGGAGATTGGAATAGGCACAAACAACGCTGTTGACTTATTTGGAGACAAGTCACGTGAACGTCTAAAACATAGAAAGAGTAAATAACGTCAAAAATCGAGGTAATTCTAAAGACCGGAAAATATTATAAGACAATTAAATTTTAAACAAAGCTGACGCGTAATATTGTATATAGATCTCGAAAACAAAATTTAAGTAGAAACGTAGAAATTAAAAATAATTCTTGAATAAAAAATTATGCGATGCTGTAATTAGTAATTATGATAGAATCAAAGAAGAGGTCGTGAATCAGCCAACATGAGTAAGCTGCTGAAAAGCTGCTAAAAACCGCGGTGAATGGTGTACGTCAGAAGAAAAATACGGAAAAGACAGACCGTAAACATCATTTAGTATGAAATTAAAGGGTCAATTTTATCCAATAGGAAGTATTCTGAGGAAAACAATTACAGAAAATCCTCCTAATGACACGTTCCTACAATTTGCTCGGAAAACTCAAAGTTATTCCGGGTTAGGGGAACCCAAGGAGTACTTGGATCTATAATTTCCGCAGAGCTCGCTTCAGTGACAAACCGCAGGTGAGATCAGCCGCCATCCAGCCGAGAGAGATAAAGAAACACCCTTAAACATTGAAGCCCCTAACTCCATTTAAGAGACATCGGTAAATTACACCTCAAGGTTAACTTACCGGGGTGGGGAAGGAGAGGGGAGGGAGGACATAAAATCCCGCTTTAAGGCCGTTGAGGACCGAAATTTGAATTCCACCGACCCACTCCCAAGCTCAACTTTCTTCATCAGTTCTTTCGGCCGCGCGGCGTGAGTGTGGAGGGGGATTCGGGAGAGATATATGCTCTCTGGAATGCCACCCTCGCATGCTCATGTCTCCAGACGCCATTTCCGTCTCTATTTCACGGCTCTCCCACGGGACTCTTGATCCCCGCCGCTCCCGTTCTCCGTCGTCCCGAGGTGCAGCAAATAAAGTCATCTCTCGACTCCAGCCTCAATTACTGCCTCTCAAGGAATCGACCCTTGGCCTCCTCCGAAATCCTCCTTTCCCACCTTATTACGTCTAAACTATTACGCCCGCCCTGTGTTCCATCCCTTACCAAAAACCTTCTCCCAACGCTGCTCATCCAAGGACAACCCTGTCGCCTTAACCCTAAACTTCTACTACCTTCATGTCCTCACGCATCGATGCGATTTTGTTCAAATCTCCCAATTAGTTCATGCTAATCTTAAAGGTAATAATAATAATAATCTTTATTTAGCAAAAAGCTATTCAATACACAAAGACATAATACACAATGAGACATCAACATCCCACTTACAATTTAATCATTAATACTCTATTTCACAATCAAAAAAGATACAATTTTTACCTGGATAATATCCATCCCCTTAATTTCATTTTAAATCTGTCAATATTTTTGCAATATTTTATTTCCGGATGCAATTTGTTATACATAGCCCTTGTAGAAAAGAGAGGCCTGACAAGAAGTTTTCTTCCTCTTAGGGAGATGAAAGTAATCACTAATTTTTTTTATAATTATGCACTGCATTATTTTTTAGGAGTGTGTCCTCAAAATACTCAGGCATTGGCCCAATGAAAATTTTTTGAATAAAAATAAGAACATTGTTGTCTAAACATTGGTTTACATTCATCCACATCAACGTTTTTATCATAACTTTCGTATTGCTATATCTATCCCATTTCAACATTAGTCTCATTCCTCTATTTTGAAGAACTTGAAGCCTCTTTCGGTCTGTCTTATTTGCTAGAAACGTAACTGTTGCACAATAATTAAGGCGCGGTAATATAGTACAGTTGTAATACGTATAATGATACGAATACATGGTATACATAATGGTAAAAAATAATTCTGAGGTTACACTCCCAATGCCCGGACCTCACAGAAAAATGACAGTGGGCAAAAGACCGCAAAATGAAGAGCTCCTTGACGGATTCGATCGCTTTTGTGGACCAAAGTGTGTGTGTGTGTTTCATCGTATGAGGACGGAAAGGAGAAGAAGCTCTCCCTCTCTCTCTCTCTCCACGGCGGCGTCGATGTTCCGCGCTTGGACTTCCCGTGTTCCTCAGGGCACAAAAGTGGAGAGGAGAGCCCTGACGAGCGTTGAAAGACATCAAAAAGGGGACAGAAGAGGAGATAGCATCGTGCTCCATCTCCCCTCCCTCGGAGAGAGGGATAGAGGGAGTCCCACTCCCCTTCGCCGCAGATTGAAGGCAAAACACCTGCTCCTCTTCCCTCGCACGGCCTCCCTCCTCCTCCTCCTCTCCCATTCTCTCCTCCTCCCGCCAAACACTTTTTCCTCGTCCTCCCCTAATTTGATTCGGGGGTCGCGCACACGACCGGCCGCCCTACAAGGGAGGGGAGGAGGAAGGGGGGCGTAAGCGGTTGTGTCCCGATTTCGCGTCCGCTCGGATCGCTAAATAGATAAAGGCAGCTTGAAACTAGAGAGGGGGGGGGGGGTGGTACGGGTGGCAAAATGCGAATCCCCCCCTAGAATTCGCGAGGGACCGACAGTTCTCCGTCCGAGCGTGTGCACACCGATGCGCAAACTGAGTTTGGCTATGGGGCTCCGGCGTCCCTTTTTGCGTTAGCGCGAAGGACATTTTTCTTCTTTTTAAAAGTTCGCGTTTAAAATCGACTCCGCGAAATGTTTTTACGCTCGTGCCACCGTCGTAGGAAATCCATACGGCATCTCTCTAAAAAGAGAGAGAGAGCTACCCAAACTAAAGCTAGATTCGTGAATAAACGGCATTTCTCGACCCACAGGAAGGACCGACCCATTAGACCCACTGTGATCAGCCGCGTCCGGGTTTGAAAAATAAATAACTAAACTGTCAAATTTTTTCAAGAATATAATTTATAGAAAGCAATTGCGATTGGTTAGTTCTAATACTAACATAATAAACGGCGAGTCAATTATTACACTTCACTTTAAAGTGTTGTAATCGGCCTGTTTTATTATTGTTAACATAGATATCCATAATATCCACCAGGGATACTATCATACGATTGTTAAATTACAAAGTTGACAACTAAAGGTTAATTTATGGAACGCAATTGCGATTGGTGAGTTCTAATGACATAATCAACGGCAAATCAATTACCACACTCCACCTTAAAGCGTGACGGTGATCGACCGGTTTTATTATTGTCAACGTGGATATCCATAACATCCACAAAGTGACCCCACCAGTGATACCATCATGCGATTGTTAAATTACAAAGTTCACCGCCGAAGGTTTAGCCATCGTGGTACTCCGAAATTTCGTCATCGCCGACGAACAAAAATAAATCATCCACACATTTATTATCTATTTTAATTATTAATTCCATTGTTAATTTTTAACTTTGGGATTTATTTGTTGCTTATCGTTGACCAAAAAGGCCGATCAACGTCCCTAAGTGAACAGTGCGTCCTGCGGTCGAAAAATATGGCATTTAAGAAATCGTACATAATTTCATTCAATATTAAGCATTCCGTCCCTCTCTTTTGCACACAATGACCGAATTAATGTCCCAGTAATACCTTCAAAAGCAACATGGTAAGAATTACGCTAAAACATTTTCTTCCTAAATATTTACCGATTCCGTGATCTTTGCGCCGAAGAGGAAAAGGTGAGTCAGTGGTGTCGTTGTTCAGAACAGTCAAGGTTTTTTTTTTAATCTTTCCATGCAATACTTTCGACTAAGTTTTAAAATTCTCATTTAGGAACTTGGAATGTATTCAAGAGGTTGAAACTGTGACGATGTATCCTAAGAAGGTTCTGCAAAGGATTCGGTACAGCCTCCGCAGTGTTTAAATGAAATTTGTGAATTTGGTGGCTGGATTCTCCGGTGCCATAATGGCCTCTCGCACAGCATCTGAAGCCTTTAAGAGTTTCGAGGAGTTTAGAGGCAAAATGTGGGCACACTCGCCTTCCTTGTTCGCCGAGTTCATCGAAGATTCGGAAATAAAAAGGATAGATTTAAATAATCAAAAAATTAGTGTGTGTGTGTGTGTGTCTGTGTAGATATACAAATCAGTATGTTCTTTAGTGTTCCCCTTTCTCAAACTCCCACGCTCACTCCTGGGCTCACCATGTTATGCCCACCAATAAGCACAAACATCGCCAGCGCGGAAGCCCATAAACACCTGGCGACAGCCCTGAGTCGTAACTTCCAGTGTTAGTGGCAGTTTTCAAGGGTTAATACCCCCAAAACATTAAATAAACCATTAAAACTCGTTGTGGGGAGAGGAGCTGAAAGTGGTTAAACGTGAGGAAGAAGGCACATTTCCATTAGTTAGCCAGAATGATATATTACATGACAAAAAGCGACGTTTACAATAACCGTCCTCCGGAGAAAACCTCTTCTTTAAAAGCACCGATGACGGGAATTCAAAATCGAAAAGCAGCAATAAAAACGCCATTCCATGCAGCGTAAACGAATTTGGATAAAAGAATCGACCCAATGAAGCAGACGGAATAGCTCTCACCGTTATTTACAACCACACGCGCACTTTTTAGAGAAGACAAGGACTAATTTTGAAATGCTATAGATATAGCAATACGAAAGTTATGTTAAAAACGTTGATGTGGATGAATGTAAACCAATGTTTAGGCTACAATGCTCTCATTTTTATTTAAAAAATTTTCATTGGGCTAATGTCTAAGTATTTTAAGGAACCGCTCCTAAAAAATAATGCAGTCCATAATTACAAAACAAGAATTAGGGATTATTTTCATCTCCCTAAGAGGAAGAAAACTTCTTATCAGGCCTCTCTTTTCTACAATGGCTTGGCTATGCATAACAAATTGCATCCGAAAATAAAATATTGCAAAAATATTGACAGATTTAAAATGAAATTAAGGGGATGGATATTATCCAGGCAAAAATTGTATGATTTTTGATTGTGAAATAGAGTATTAATGATTAAATTGTAAGTGGGATGTTGATGTCTCATTGTTTAATATGTATTTGTGTATTGAATAGCTTATTGCTAAAATAAATATTATTATTATTATCATATATTCAGACTGGACGTAAAGGAATTAAAGGATTTTCAAATATTCTGGCCGTAATTGAAAGATTACGACATCATATGTACTATAATTTGGCAGAACACCAAATGGTTTGTGCTCCTATAACAGGGTCTCAGAACAGCAATCCATTGATTAAATATCGTAATTTTTTGCAAGGCGTGAAAAACCTTTGCCATGATTTAAGTAGCTAAAAATTCGAGAATGAGACCGAAATTGAATGTAGAATTTGACGAAGTAAAGTTTTTTTTTGGAATAAATATATTTATATATATTTAATGTATAGTAGTTTACCAGAGTAAAAATATTCGTAAAAGTTAACTTCTGTGCACGTGCCTACATGAATTGACGGTCATCGAAGTCATTAAGGCAAAATGATTATTTTTACTTCTTGTTTTACAGCAAAAACTAATCAGGAAACACCAGAAGCTTTACTTAATTGACCTCATCAACAGTAAGGTCATGACCAGGATGATTTGACCTTCAGATGAATTCGAGAGGGAACTCTTAATTAAGAGGTAGAATCATCTCCAAAAAGATTCACGAAAAACTTAAAAGAGATCATCACTTTAGGAAAAATGAGAGGGTACAACGATTTATAACAGGCACCCAACACTGAATTTCTCGAAGTTAAACTACCTTTTAATTTAAGGGGCCCGAAAAGATAGGAGAACCTGACACTATTTAAAAAAAACCATATTTCTACCTTAACACGCTTTTTTTATTTTCGTCGCTTCGTGACAGAAAATGCTATTGAGAGCGTATTGTAAATATTTGGATGCCCACCTGGAGTATCCAGCTGTATTGACATGATTTGATGACGTTTCCGAAAATATTGACCTTTCACTCGGTTACGAAAATCAAAAAAAAAAAATATATCCAAAATAATTTTAAAAAGAGCATTCGGGGACCGTAAATGCTAGTTGCTATTCCTTCTACCATTACGTTCACATAGGCTACTTAAACGTTGCCTTGGATTATTATTTTAAACATCATATGACGAACATTTATAACAACGGTATAACAACAACCCCACGCCCACTCATTTGTGCATCCCTATCTTGAGTTTTAAAATAGAATCGTGAATAATGACGACGCGAGAAAATTCTGAAAAAAAATAATTTTTTTTATAATGTGACGGACTCTTTAACAATGCCTTAACGATCCCGCCGTAACCGCCCCTTGGAAATTTTAATCTCGGCGTTCTTAAAGGCAACAAACCAAGTCACTCTCGTACAAAGAAAAATATAAGT
>WURS02024048.1:0-27385 GCA_011762765.2 Rhinocypha anisoptera | reverse complement strand
AACAGGGGTACGATCTAGGTGAAAAAGCCAATTTTTGTTATTCCACAAATCCGGGCGTTTCTGGCAGATTGCTTCGCGAAAATTGCGCATAGCTTGCAGGTAATTTTCCTTTTTGACTCCACGACCGTGAGGCAAGAACTCATGATGCACCATGCTCCTGCACCAATCGAAGAAAAAAAAAGAAGAATTCGCGAACAGACATTTTGAACAGACCTTGTATACAGAGGTTCAATTTACTACATGGTATGGGAGTGCAAATATAAAAATTTTGTCGAGGACAGAAGCATAGGGGTTACCAGTCATATCAAGAGAAGTTGAAGAGTCTTTGAAAACCCGTTTAAGTGAAATAACATAATTTTTCTCCGAAGTGAAGAATTTTAATTTTGACCAGATTTAACTCCACGATAGAGTTTACCCAAAGATTATAGAAATTATAACACTTGGTTGTATTCCATCCTATATTTTAAAAAAACTCGACCGGTTTCGACCTTTTCATGTCATTCTCAAGAGATTTTCTAACAGAAAAAAGAGTATCACAGCACATATATAACATAACGATAAGGAAGGGGTCCGAAGGGGTGGAGGGGGGAGGGGAAACCAACAAGTGAATATAGATTCAAGGGTAAATCATCTGGCTATGGAGGCTACGGCTCCGATGACGGCTACGTCCCTCCCAAGAACGCCCTGCCCTCCTACTCCCAGCGCCACGTCCTCGACATGCTCGACGCCCTCCGCATGAACTCCGTCACGCAACCTGTCACGTTCCCCGTCAGGGCCGGCCTGGCCGCAGCGTCGGCGGGGCCGATGCTGGAACTGGTCGGCTCCGAGAGCAACGGCAACACCCTGACCATATGGAGCGCAAAAGATGACCCCGTAGACGTGGCCGCCCTCAAGACCCTGATCGAGAGGGTCGGGAGGAAGAGGGTTTACGTGGACGTGCCCGAGCCTTTGGAGAAACAACTCAGCGGGGGTTCGCCATCTCTTTTCCGCCCGGGTCCCGTGGCTCTCTGTCCCGCCCTCGCCGCCCTCTCGCTGCTCCTCAAGCTCCGTTGAAGAACGCTGCGATAACCGCGGACTCCGCGGTATATGGGTGTTGGCGACGGATACGCGGGATGTTCCTTCCTTTCGAGATGTGGATTGTTTCAGACGTTCTGAGATCACCAGAGCAATCCCCGACTCTTCGCATGCATATGGATGCGTGGAGATGGAGGGGGAAGTGGGGTGGATTTTACTACATCCCCATAGTTGGTCGCTTAACCCTAAATTGTAAATAGAATAAGGATGCTCTGGGTGTTTCCGTGAACACAGGGAGAAAATTTTCTGGCATGCTGAGCCACATCTCTATAGTTGCAACATCTCTTTCCATCTACTTAGCACCATTAAAGTCTTAAGAGAATATTTGTTTATATCTTGTTTACTTGACAAATATGATCATATGGTTTTTTTTCGAAATTCAAGAAATTGCTTTTGACTTGGTAAAAAAATTAGTAAGTGGAGAGTGAAGAACGGGATACCAACAGATTTCATTACGGAGTCTTATTTAAATTTCAGGCAACTCAAAATTGTTCCAAATCTAGGTCACTAATAATATATACGAATTGAAAAGGATATGGAAAGGAAAGAAAGAAGAGGGAATAAAAGAAAGAGAGAGAGAGAAAAAAACGAAAGACTGAAACAGAGGATTTGTTTTGAATGGGTGTAATAAAGACGAGGATGAAACTTTCTGTAAATTATTGACAGTGGAAGAGGAAGTTCACACCATAAAGATTTCTGTTGAATAAAAACTTTACATAATTTCCCTTGTGGGTCTCAAGACACCAGTAATTAGAATGTGGCCTTCATCGCCTTTGAAAAATTTTACTAAAAATGAAGTGAATTTGTTTTTCAATTCAATCTTCTACAGAATAGTGTTCCTGGAAAGTTTTCGGTAGCACATCATTTCCCCTACTATTATTGTGAATTATATAACTTCTTTGTGTAAAAACAGTTTTAGCTCAAAAAAGTACAATAAACGACCAATCATATGTAAGGTAATAAAAAAAAAGTTTTAAAAAAATCTTCACAAAACAAGTTTTCATTGGACAATACATTTGACCAAAAAATCATTGCTGATTATTATTTTAATGAACCGTTTCTGTTAAGAAGTATGTAGTGCCAAGTGTTTTTCTGGATGTGTCTATGTGGAAAAGCTAACTGTAAGTCACAGGAAAGGGGATGTTATTAGAATGAATTCCCATAGAGGTGTGAAGGAGAAAACTTTTCAAGGGGAAGTGTAATTACAAATGTGCCTTTTACAGTTTTTTCCTTAGTGCCTATGACAGATGTGTCTGAATGAAATCAACTGTCATTCAAGGATAAACCTCCAGTTTCAAATAATAGTGAACAGAGGATATTTTCATTTTATGATGGATTATTTCTGAAATGAAGTACAAGCAAAGTTACTTTACCTATTATCAAAGAGCTTAAAAAATCAAAAAATTCAATATTTGAAATTTTTAGAAAATTCCCAAGTGTGTATAAATAGTGTCTATGAAATTCTATGTATCAAATTAGTTCCAGAGTCTTCTATAAAATTGTTCAATGTGGGCATTACTGAATCTTTATTAGCAACAGCATATGAATATCAGATATTGTTTATGCTGAAAAGCTACTGTAATATTTAAAAAAATATGCGATAGAAAGCTTAAATCAATTGCAAAAATGATCTGTCATTACATTTAATGCCCTCTTAATCAATATGTTTTCCTGAAATTGCGTGAATTGAAGCTGTTCAAATTGTGGCTTATGATTCAAAATATTAAATCTGAAATTGAAAGGTTCTTGCAATGTACATATTACTATTAATTTATTTATGTGTAATCTTTATTATATTTCATTTTAATTTATCATGAAGCATATATTTTAAATATGAAGAGATAATGCCAAAAATAACATATTCAGAGAAAGTAACTCAATGTGGTTTCATTACAGAATTCAATTATAAATGCCTAAATTTGGCCAATGACTTGGATGAAATTATGGTTTTTTGACATTTTTAATATGTACATGCATATACTACTTTAATTATAGCTTCTAAATATTCATACATAATAGCATTTACATTGAATTGAATGTATATTGTTTGTCTAAATATATTTGCATTTTTCCTCACTGTATGTGATGACAATTATAATTAAATAATTGTGCCTTAAATGCTAATAAATATTTTTCCATAAAGTTATCCTTTAGATGTTTTGTTATACCTTTATCATATCTCAAAACTCTAGGCATATTAAAATATATTTATTTACTCATTACGAATTATAATTATCTAACTGTATTTCATGATGTGTATTTTCCTCAGGTTCAGCACCAGGTCAGGTTGCAATCATGACATTAATTGACATTTGGCATCTCAATATAGTGATATCCAAATTGGGTATCTCTGGGAAGGATATCCAAATATAATTGGCATATTTTGCATTGAAACTATCCATAGCCATTGAGGTAACTAAAATGCAACCTGGAAGATGCCAAAAATGGTCTGGGGCTAAGGATATCATTGATCACCTTCCTTCAGAGTGGCAAAGCATGCATGGGAGAGATGTGCCACACAAATTAAACCAAACTCAAGATATACCAGAGAAACATTGGTCTTGAACCGCTAGCAAAGTCAACTATGGCCCAGAATAGCCTTGGTAAGGACCACTGTATCTACTTTGAAATTGCTCATCTAGGCATACAGATGATGAGACTAACTTGAGAGGAAGAGAATTGAATGTAAAAGAGATGAAAACAACTTTAACATGCTAAGTAAAGTCTGGAAGCTGGTACTTCGGAAGGAGGAGGAGAAGAAAGGGAAACAATGGAATCACCAATCAGGAATGACATGAGTCAGACATTGTAATTGACAGAACTACGTATGCAAGTGATTTTCTTGGATTCAACAACTCAACCAAGGTAGAAGAGGTAGGCATTGAAAAATTGGTGTCCAAATATCTTATCCTGATGAAAATAAGAGAACTTTTTACTTGATCTAGACAGGGAAAACTTTAAATTATTCAGACATCTCTCTCAGACACTGTTCCAATAGCTTCCAAAAAAGCCTAAAACAAAATTTATGCCAAAGTGCAAAATACCCTAATTATTGTTTTTTAATCCAACAGGGTTAGCCTGGGGGTAGCACACTCACCGGTTAACCTAAGTCATGGGTTCAAGTCCCGCTTAGGGTATTGGTGTTGTGTTTGTTCAAGTTGGTGTTTTCTATGATCTGAAGAGGTGCAAAGTGACCATAGCCCTCAAAGCACCCTATAAATAAATAATTATATAAATTTAAAAAATTTAAAAACTATTTTTTAAAATAGATTAAAAAGTATGAAATAATTTCTCTTATTCTCATACAGAATTAACCTTATACAGATTCATAACCCCATACAGATTTTCCTGAAAATTTGTGAAAGTGAATTTTAATAGTTTTGATAATAAATGTAAAAATTAAAATGAAAAACCTGGAGTGCATACTATAGATAATTGATGTATGAATAGTTCACCTAAGTCTATGAACTGTTGCATGCATTTTCTAAATGACAGCAACTCCCAACACCCCCCTACTAATATCAAATGCATGCAGGGCACGTTTTTCATTTAAAATTTTACATTTATTTTCAAAACTATTAAAATTCTCAATCACAAATTTTAAGGACAATCTGTATGGGGTTATAAATTTGTATGAGGATCAAAGAAATTATTTCATAATTTAAAAAAAAAATTTTTTTTTTTCAATTTAAAAAAATTTACATAATTATTTCATAGGTAGCCCATTTTCCACCACAGTAATGTCAATTTCTTCTGACAATACCGAGGAGATATCGGAAATGAAATTATGTTAAACTTTTTCAAAGATCCCTCGATAAATCTTAAAAATTCCTGCTTGGTTTTTGGAAATCCCACACTCTACTGCATTGCCAGTGATACATCTACCTATAATGGGGAATTTAGTGTCTATAGTATTGCAGACCCCTCATCCTTCACCTTCCATCTCACACAAAAATATGTATATATATATTTATATGTATATGCATGTGTGTTTGTATATATTATTGCATATGATTGCATTACCATCCAGTTGTGAGTTATGTTTCAAGTTCCAAGTCTGCTTGCCAACCGGGTTAGCAAGTAGGTAGCGTGCTCGTGGGCTAACCCAAAGGTCACGGGTTCAAATCCACCTAGGGCATGGGTGTGTTTCTGTCCAGTAAGTTTTTCTCTAAGATTTGAAGAGGTGCGAAATGACCATAGCCATCGAAGCACCCTATAAAACAAAAATACTACTACTCCAAGTTTGCAATTCATAGGAAAAATGCTTTAAATCGATTCCTAACTTTGACCCGAACAGACAAACAAACCGACAGACATGAAAGCGAGATAATAAAAACATGGTAAAATACTACTACTATTGCCTTTGAAAAATATTGATGAAATTTATTGTTTATAGTTGTCGTATTGTATAATGTTGTTGTTTATAGAGGTCAAGTAAATTCCATTCTTAAAATAATGTAAGACATATTTTACAACCAACTTCAGACAAAAAAGGGCAAATGACCACCTACACTAAGATGAGTGTAGGTTTAGAACGGGTAGGACAGTTTATGCTTATTGATAATAATAAGAAAATTAACAGGAAGAAATAGAGAAGAAAACATTACCTTTGTTTTCTTTCTAGACCCTAAGGTGTTTTGAAATGCTAATGTAAAAACTGAATGAAAATACTGCAGTAGATAGCTATGGACTAGCATGATAACCTATCTGAAACCATATGAACAGTATCAGTTGAGGAATTAAATTGAGAATCTGAATAATTAATTATAGCAGGTAAGATAGATTTTACCTCGTCCTTAACAACTTTCTCAAAGTATGTGTATGAAAAAAAAGTAAAATATACAATGAGAATTAGGAATAGTAGTACATAGGCTAGATTTTCAGTGCATCCAACTTAAGTTAGATAACCATTCACGAGAGAAAAATTTTTTCTGAGAGAATTTCAGAATGAGTAGTGTTAATCAGTTGAAAATAAATCAAAAGAAAATGAAAGTAATGTGATTCACAAAAATGATGACAATTAAGTTATGCATCATTTTAAAAATAAATGTTTAAGATGAATATCAGAAAAATATATAAAATAAACAAAAGAGAGCATTAATGGGAACAAATAATATATTGTCAAAAAATTTGTTTGACAATGGGTGGCATGTGGAAAAATCTCTTAAATGGTGTCTTCTGCTACAAAGAGAATGTTTTATAGAAAGTATAATATTTACGATACATTAGCCATATTACTATGGAAATAAGTTGATTTTACAAGGTTTCACATCCAGGGGAAGCAGTTAATAAAGTGTCATTCTATGTACAGGAACCACATTACAAATACAATGTGTTCAAGCACTTTGTTAAAAAAAATATATCACATTTTAAATTTGTGGAGGTTGTGGTAGCCCAGTGGGTAGAGTGCTTGACTGGTGACTGGGGGACCCAGGTTCAAGACCTGGTAACGACTTTGGACACCTCCAGCTATACCCAAGCTGAGTAATTTTTCAAGTATCACATCTTTGTGGGAAACTACAGATGCCACAGGGAAAGGAACTGGGCCCTCTACCCTGATGTGTGAATTTTCACATGCCGTGGGCTTAGTACTAGGTGAACTCTGCCCTCACTTAATATACCAACCTTCTGGTTGAATACTGTAGTGGTTTTAAATTTGTGATGATTACACTAGGAATTCTGGGATATAATGAGGAATAAGTGAATATATTACATGTTATATATTGCACAATTGTGAGAGTCAAACAAAGAAGTGGTACAGAACATCAGCAGAGCATAGGAGGAAGGTAATCTGAGGAAGATGAAAAATGAAAAAGCAGTGGGAGTGGAGCAAACATAAGTGGATGTGGAAAAGCAAAGGCAGGGAGGGAGTTGATGCTCTGTGGGATCTCATGAAGAAATTAGCTGTAAAGGAATAATACCCGAGGAGTGGAGGAATAGCATACTTATACCAATTTACAAGGGAATGGGAGATGTGCAGGACTACAAGTATTACAGAGGTATCGAGTTAATGTCCCACACCATGAAGATTTGGGAGAGAGTGACCGAAGTGAGGATAAATAGAAATAGGAGAGGAGCAGTTTGGCCATATGCCAAGAAGTGGAACAATGGATTCAATATTTGAATTGAAACAACTATTGGAATGATGGAGTGGTGAACCTAAGGCACTCATGCCCAAAGTGGCATGTAGAGTAATTATTTTGGCACAGTGCTAAGGATAATTTCATGTGGAATTTAGATTACAAGGTCAAAAATAACTACTGAAAATTGATCTGACCAAGTCGAAGATTTGACAACTAATATTTATTATTATTTAATAGTGTCACTGATATATTTTCCTTTCTGTTTCATATAAATTAAAATTTTATTTTAATGTCATGTCATTCTACAATGTAGAAAAATAAAATTGATGACTGATAGAGATTTTCTAAGATATAACATTGTCTTTGCTATGCATTCCTGTAGAATATTTAAACTTCATAATAAACAATTCTGAATATATTTTTTAAATAATTGTTTTTATTTAAAGAATCCTATACCTCTTACAGGCACATAATATTGGCACTCAATCACTAAAAGGCTTGCCATCCCTGGTATAGACAAAGATGAGCATGCCTGTATTTGATGTTCATAGACCTGGAGAAGGTGTATGACAGGATGGCCAGGCAGAAAGTTTGGAAGTGCTTAAGAAAGGAGTGTCAGAGATGAAATTCTGGTGAAGGAAATGTAAGGAGTGGAAATCCAGGTGAGAACAAGTGTTGACATGATGGAAGTATTCCATGAGGTATTTGGGCTACAACACTTAGTCCCTACCTTCCTGACCTTGTATTAGATGGACTGGTGGAGGAGGTAAAGAGAAATTCACCATGTAAAGTGCTATTTTCATATGATATTGTCCCCTGCCAAAAACCATGCCATGAAAGAAGCTGGAAGAATGGAGGATTATTAGTATTAACAGAGTGAAAACTGAGTATATGTCAATGAGTGGGAGAGGAAATATGCTTATGGAAATATGAAAAGGCTGACATTGGTATGAAAATTCAAGTAACTATGGTCAATTGTGGAAAGGGAAGGAGGTCTGGATGAGGAAATACATCATAGTAACATGCGAGTGGATGAACTGTAGGAAATTGAGAGGTGTCCTCTGTGACGATAAAGTTAGCTGTTTGTGTGTATGTACTTTTTGGGAGGTGCTGTGTATTTGCTTTTTTGTTGTTTTTGTATGAACAAAATGTTGTTTCCAGGATGTTGGCTTGTCCATACAGGTATTTCTCTGGTCCCTTGTTTTGGTGATGGGGACACCCAAGAGGAAAAGGATGCCAGGAATAAGCATGGTTTCCAGACACAAATGATTTGGTCCTGGTTGTACAAAGTATACAGTATCAGTGATAAACAAATATCTGTCTCCATGTGCAAATTATATTGGTTTGAAAAGTCTTTTTTTTATGCACATAAAAGCTGTGTAATGAAAGGGAGACTATATAAGACAGTGGTGAGCCTGGCAATTCTATAGGGCTTAGAAAGGCCAAGATACATGGCCTATAGAGACCTAGCAAAGCCAAAGGAAAGAAAACTAGATGTGGCTAAAAGGAGAATACTGAGGTGGATGAATGGAGTCATAAGGAAGTACAGAATAAGAAATGATGAGGATCATATGAGGAACGGCCAAGACTATTGGAAAAAAAGGTACAGGGAGGCAGGTTAAGGCGGTTTGGGTATGTGGAGAGGAGAAGTGATGAGTATATTGGCAAAAGAGTGGGGAAATTGGAGGTGGGGTAGGTATGAGGTAGAGAGGACAGCCTAAAACTCAGATGGAAGGACAAAGTGGCAAAAAGCCTGAGACAGAGAGAGCCCCAGAGCCTTCGAGATGCATAAGGATTTAAAAGAGAAGCTACAGGTTATGTGGAGGGCTAATCCAGAGATGTAGGTCACCAGGAAGTTTTTGTGGAGTGGGTCACCTTGGTCAAGTTTCAGACTTTGTTGAAAAGAAACACACTGAAATAGTTGCAACTGGTCGTGCAACAGTGCTATTTAATGACACTTACATAACTCATTTCAGAAAAATTCTAAAAGGAAAAAAGAAACAAAGTTCCTTGGGCAGGTTTCTATTGAATTGCCTCGCAGATGAAAGTGATGAACGCATGGCTAAAGAGAAAAGTGCTATAGAAGAAGAAAATTAAAGTGAGGGGAAAGCAAAAGTGAGAGGAAAAAAAACATTAATACGTATGTAGCATATACTCATTGGCTTTACCAACATCTGTTTATTTCTTTAAATTAGTTTTTATTTTCTTTCTATAGAATATTTGTTCATTATAAATATATTTCTCTACATTGAAAATGTTTAATGAAAAAATTAGAATTTTTTTGGGGGGGGGGGTTTGGTACAAATTCATCACATTTCAGTCAATTTCAATAGGAAAAATTGATTTGAAATAATACAAGGATTTTGAATTATGAGCTCAGTCATGAAACAAATTAAATTCATAAATCAAGGTACCACTGAATAGCATTAATTACTTGAAATAATACATAATTCATGAAGGAAGGACATGAAGGCAGAATATGTGGGGAAAGGAGTAATGGAGATGGAAGTGCAGGGGAAAAAGAAGCAAGGGAGACCACAGAAAATGTGGATGAACTGTGTATAAGAGAATATATGGTGATGAAGGGAGTGGGTGTTCCATGGGGACCCATTAACAGACAGATTGAAGTGGAGGAGGGTAACCACTTTCAGCAACCTGATATGGAATGTAGGAAAAGCTGAAGAAGGAGAACATTATTTACTTGAAAAAATATTCCTGTTGGTTAAGATGAATGACCATACACTGGTGTCTGAGTTCAATATATTCACATTGTGCAATCAAACCTTTGGTTTACAAAAATCCCTTACTTTAGAAAGCATACATTTAGGGAGTTTTCTCTTAAGGGAATTTCTCTTTATGGAAGCATTATAAAAAGATAAAATAAGCAAACACAATCTTATATGAAGATTGTAAAAGTAAATTCCTTGGAAATGTGCACACATACCACACCATTTTACCCCTGTGCCAACTATGTTAGAATTTGCTGCCGTAATTTTCTTACCCCTGTTCTTTGTGAAAATAGACAGATTTTATGGGAAATAGTACATGATAAAGATGGGTAGAACTCATTGTTTTTTTGTAACAGCTTTCACTTTAATAGTTTTAGTTGAGGACACCTTCAGTGTACAGAAAATGAGGGACAAACTTCAGGGACATCCTTCTACAAAGATGACAGAACAGAATGTCTCACCCAAAAGAGAAATCATTTATTGGGAGACATTGGGAGACTATAGAACAATGTTGAAGACAAGAAGGACACATACAAAAGTTATCAAGGTTAACTTAATTATTTTATAAAACAAAAAATTCTAACGTTTGGTCTATTTCAGGTCACCTGTTAGCCAACTTCGGTCAGTCACTGTGTAACGACTGTCACTATAGCCATTCATAACATTTTCTACAATGAATGGATAAAGTTCCTGATGAAAAATCGTGAGATGAATAATGTAAACAAAGGTATTATAAACAAATAACACATATGGAAGTTGAGAAAAAATTTAAAATTTTCCATATAATTAGGCACCTAGGTATATATTTCTGCAGTTTTTGTTCAATAATTTGGTTCCCAGGGGTTGTAGGTGCAATAAACCCTACCCATTTTGCCATTGTTTTACACCTGGAGTGAGAAGAAGTATGTAAGAGCCATGACTAGGTTTAATACTTCCTGTGTTCGAATGGTAAGACATTACCATTGATCCTTGTTTTTGCAACACAATAAACAAAGATGCATTTCAAGAGTCTAACTAATTAATCCATTGAAAGATAACAATTGTTTTAGGATGAGACAATTGCAATAATGTTTCTAGCCTGAGAACATATACTCAATGCTCGAAAATCTATTGAACTACCACTCAGATTTGTGATGCAAACATGGGACTATGGTAATGTCCAAGAGCAGGGTTGGTGAACCTTTTGGCAATTGAGTGTCAAATTTTATGAAATAAGAGTGGGCCAACTTGATTTGTCTGTGCCTTGATAATAAAAACAATTTTTTAAATGGTATTCACAGTTATTTGTTTGAAGGAAAAAAAAATTTTATTAAAATGCATAAAAAAGATAAAGAAATGAATGAAATATCATAGGCAGTCTCTAATTGTCCACGATTTCAATTTAGTATGTTGTAGAATAAGGTTATTATAATTATTTTATAATTTACATGAAAAAATGAAAAATTCCAGTGAAAGTATTAAATAGTATTAATAATCAAATACGAAGCTGTCAGATCATTTTTCAGTTTCAGGTGCCATAGGTTTGCCACCTCCATCCTTAAACCTTAGTTGACATTATTGACGAATACCTACACATCCTGGCTAACTAGCATTTAACTAAACTGAAGCCTACTCTCGAGCAAAGGATATTGTCAAAAGACTCTTTGGTTTGCTGAAGACACAATGTCAATGCCTTTTATGAGACAGCACACTCCATTACCACCTCCAGCACCCCTGTGCAATTTTTCCTGCATTAGCTGTTTTGCACAATATATGTAGTGCTGTTTTAGTGATTTTTGTCAAAAAGGACAGAAGATGGACTCCTGGGAACAACGGACAATTGGCCTTCAAAGAAATTTTGACCTCTTCCTCAAAGACATCACCTTCCAAAACCCATCCCTATTATTACTTATCAACCTAAACCACCACCCCCTTTGTCCCTCCCTAACTTGAGGTATTGTCTAAAGACTCCACCTGCATTCTTCCCTTTACCCTCACACCACTTCCTTGCCCTTCCCCCCCCCTTTCCTCTTCAACTTCACTTATAAATACTAGCCGAAACAATCAGACCTTGACTACGTACATGAAGATGGTTTAACAGCCAAAACCGGTTTTATCAGTATTGAATAAAAACCGTGGAAGTCACCAAGTTGTTTTATCACAACTTTAGTTCTCAATAGATAAGGCATATTTTGTCATAGTCAATATACAGAAAACATAATAAATATGTACACTTTTAAATTAATATTACCAGTAAGTTACCACAAAATAGATTTTCGTATTTTGTTGTCCATTATATACTTCATCATAAATTATAATATAACTAGGAATAATATATATATGTATATAATGAATGGAAAGAGGGATCAATTATACATTCATCTGAATACACCTGCTGGAAGTTGACTTTGAAGAGAATGAAATTGAGGCTTAGTACGAGCCTAAAATGAAGCTGAAAAAGTTTTTTTTGTCTAAAGATTTTTACTCTGTGGAAGAATTTTTATGCTTGTAATGGTTCTTTCTTTTGCATTGTGTTAATCCTGACTTTTCCTATACGTGTACTGTGGTAATCCTGACTTGTACTATATGTGTATTCCCGATGTCCTGGGATCAATAAATATTATTACTATTATCTCAGAGGTCTCACTGACTTTGTGACACAAAAGAGAAAAAAATTAATCTTTATTTGCATAAGGAATATAAGTAGTTCTCAAAGCAATTTTTCTTAACAAGCAATTATTTGTACTCTATTATTTTGTAATTACTCTATCACCATTACCACTTATCATCATTTTTAAACTCATTGATATTTGAAAAATGTTTGGAGGCATTTTGTCAAGTTCACTTACTTCCTTGTATGACTTACAAATATAGAAACTGAGGAAAATGGAAGAAATAAATACCTTCTGGTATCTCAACATGCCTTACCACTAGCTTACTTACGTATGTTATATTCCTCTAAATATGTAGAGGAATATAACATAAGTACTTTAGTAGTTATCGGAACAAAAAACTGATGCTCTTACAGTTCCTCAAGAACTTTAAAAATCTTTACCTCAATGGGTTCCACAAACTGCATACATCTCTTAATTGTTTTCTGGGGAATCCTGTTTGAAAAGGATTTAAGTAGTTAAAAAAATAACTGATCAAATTATCAACAACAATGATATCAACACCATACAATAGTTTTTATAAAATACCTTAGAAGGGAGCTCCAATGATCAAATAAAGAGACAAATGTAGCCGTCCCTATCATGTAACAGGTTTTTATCCAATTCACTCAGCTCTATGAGAATAATGCTCGATTTACAGTGGGTAACACCAAGGAGCTTAAAAATTGCTATTGCATGCCTAACGAAACATTTCCTACCAGTTTCGATCTCTTAGTATTTACCTTCCATGTTTGCACAGCATATGGCCATAGGACATTTTTAAACCTAGATGGTAGATACATGGAACATAAAAGGAAAATATTACATCATAATATCAACATAAATGCAAAAATCTATAGGTTCCTTAAATGGTCTTAATAACCTTGGCACAGCTTTTTACGCTTTACTTCTTATGAATAAACGAATTTCATCAAAAAAGACTTATCGCGGTTTTGTTACCTTTTTCCATTGGTCACTATTTTTTCTCGGCTCATGCACTACAAGAATGCTTGCGACTCTCGCCATTGCTTCTCTACCAATATTTCACCATGCGGATCCTGACATCGTCCTATGGCAAAATCTTTATGGCCACACACATAATTAAGTATCAAGTTGATTTGACGATAATTATAATAAACATAGTCAAAGCAACTGTTCTAAAACTAGATGTAAATACATTGACGGCCGCAATTTCCGGTGAGAAGTTAAAATAGATCTAAAATGCTACACATCGCTGGTGATCTTCCTTCTTTTAGTATGGACTGCCGATCTTATGTATGTAATTATGTTCATTTCTAATTCCAATGACATTGGCGCCAAAAATTAGTTTCGACGCAGGGTCGATCGATATACATCCACTATCGAATGACCTTGCTTTTGAGGAGCTTGGCGCGTTTCATACTTAACCGACATTAGGGACCTTTGCCACTATGATTATGACGTCTTTAGATTTGGCCAATGGCTAACTCAGAAGCATTTGCTGTAATTTTCTTGTGGGAAAATCAGTTTGGAGGAATAGCCCTACTGCTAATGAGGTATTCAAGAATGAAAAACCGATGTGGACTTAGTTGATTTCCAAAATTTTTTATCGCTTTTATAAAAGTTACACATAACTTTTGTCTAAACTTGAACATTCCTGGATATTTTAAAGCAATAACTAACAGTTATTAGTTTATAATAAAATTTTGTTCTCGAAGCTCTATAGTGTTCGAGGTGTGTTCGACCTCCGCTAGGTAGCAGAGGAAAGCAGAGCGCGAAATTGGGGGATCGATGCGCGCGCGGCCGTATTTGTTTAAAGAATTCGTACATTGCGATGGAGCCATCCTCTCGCATTTATTATTATAAAACAAGCTTTATCCATCGTGTATCATTAGTAAATTATGTTTAGGGTTTTCATCCCTTCATTAACCCCTAAAATTTGATGTGCAGACTTGGTAATAGAATTATTGTGAAGGTGTAAGCTTCTGTATCATTGCTACAACTCTCTGAAAGGTTAGTAAGCAAAAATATATTCGTCTTTCTTCTGAACTTTTTAGTGATATAGTATGGGCGTAAAGAATTCATCGTTTTCTATATTGTGTACTTGTAAACCTCATGGTAATTTTCCGAACATTCGTAATAGTCTCGTAAAGACCACTCCTATTGCAGATAATGGTTTCATATTCAATTGTTTGTGTTAACATAACACCTATATTGTCTTCACCAACAAGAATAGTCTGTTGGAGAACTATTGGCAGAATTTGTGGCAATTCTATCTGTAAAACTCAAATATGAGTTTCAGGGGATGAAATCTTTTGTGAAAAATTCATAAACATTAATAATAAAACTAACCATTATTATTAAATTATTGCAGATCCCGAAAGTAACACATATAAAGATCCTCTCTTAATACAGGTTTGAGGATAATCAATTAAAACCCTTTGGCCGCTTTGGCAGTAAAAGTTAGTTGACTTCATCATTCATATCGAACAATCAGTTGATTGTACCAATTTCTTTATAATTTGTTTGTTGGAATTGTCAAACAGATAGGTTTTATTGAACAAATATTTGTTGGTGGGGTTGGCGAAGGGCTAACGCCCTCGCCTTCCAACCCAGAGGTTGCAGTTTCGAATCCTAGCTATATGGATTTTTCATTCTCCACCTAGGGTTTGGATGTGTATGTTTCGTTCTTGTTATGAACATATTGTTATACTGTTGTCCGTAATCGGCCAATTAGTGCTGAGTGTGGAGAACTGTAAAATAAATAAATATATGTACTGCTCAATTTGAATCATACCCAATGGCCTATTTTTTATTTTCTTCATCTTGGCTCAGAAAAGGAAATGTTTAAAACTCTGGAAAAATTACTACCAAACATGTCTCAGGTTTAGATGAATTTCCTTACAGTATAAGAAAGAGCAGAATCAGAAGAGCAAAAATGTCATCATCATCCACAGTTATACAGTCCAGTGTGGGCCCTGGCTTCCTCTATTACATACTGTCATCTTAAGTTCTAGCTTTCTCCTCACATCTTGTAATTCTTATTGCCCACAGATCTTCTCCGACACCCTATAGCCATCTTTTCTGTGGTCTACCTCTCCTCCTGACCTCTCCAAATTTTGCTGTTAAGTTTGCTTGATTAGTAGAAATAGATGCCACATGCATTTGTAGTAGCTTTTAGGGTATTACCTAGTTGTAGGCATAGTTTGGAAATTGTGTCTTCTTTCATCCTCTCTTCACAGCCCAACCATATCTGCCAGTGAGATTTGGAGGACCAAACTATATCTTCCTCATCTCATACTTCATTTTTCCCCCAGTTCATTCAAGTATTCCTTCTCCAACCGGGTCGTAGATTCTCCTTAAAATTTTCTTTTAATATTTTTTAGTACTTCTTCACCCTGTTTTAATAATATCATGTCTCTGCTCTGTATGTTAATAAAGCCCTTATAAGGGTTTAATACATTTTCAACCTTATTTTCTGTGACAAAAGAGATGATTTCACAAAATAGGCCTTATAAAATTGTTTTATCCTTTGGTTGATCCCATTGGAGCCCTTATTTTCATTATTTAGCTTGACTCCTAGGTAAAGAAACTTTCTCATATCCTACTATTCACAATTCCCAATTATTATATTTTGCTGCTAACATTTGTTTTTTGAAGATGTCATTTTCATATACTTGATCTTCTCCTCTTTTATACTGAAATCAATTATTTTTACAATGTCTTCTAAAGTATTAAAACAACCCTAAGGTCAATCTTGTTATATGTGTGTATATATTTTCATATTTATTCATGTTTGCATGTGTATGATGATGTATGATCATGTGTATAATGATAAGTATTCATGTATGCATTTTGTATGCAAAATATACTAAATTTACCTGCCCTTTTTCTATTTTACAATTGACTTATAATATATTTTTATATATTACATATTATTCACATATAATTTCAAATAATGACAATTATCATTAAAACCAGCCATGCTCTCTTTATTTTATACACAAAGTTTTCAATTCTATATTGTTTGGTTCTGTTTATCATCATTTATCTTAAGAAAATGATCAAAAATCTCTGTAACACATTTCAGCTATCCTATATTAGGTTTTTAGTAGTAGGTTTTTCATAACCTCCTTCCTGTGTGGGTGTTTACCTGGAGTGGGTTATTTCATCATTTATATTGGGATTCCTTCAATACCATTACGGCTATTCTAAAAAGTTTTTCTGGAATGCCTTAGCCTCTCAATTTACTTAATTAATTTTAGAAGGATACTGGTGAAAATTTTATATCCTACATTCAGTAAGATGTGCATCTACTGTTTTTTGCAATCAGAATTTTTCAAATATTGTGAAATTCAAGCCTGTCTGTCAATATTCTGGGAACTATTTGGATTTCCAAATAGGTAGTTCAAATAATAGATTCACTGGTTTTATTAGATGTTAGCCTCCATTAAAAAAAAAATCAAAACTAGCTTTCTGTTTTCTCCAGGTGCTCTGTAATTTCTTTGATTTTCCACATTCTCATTTACTTCCTATATTGATGAAATGCACATCTTGATCTGGTGTGTGAATTCACTTTTGCTTTTCTGTCTCTGGGAACGGTCCCTGTGGAACTATTCTTTAAGATTCAGTAGGTTTATTTTTCTAAAATCACATTCTCCTCACCAATGACTTAGCCGTTTTTGTTCCCACAGGAAACTACTGTTGGTCGACATTCTTTATTCATATACATTACTCCTTGGTACAGTTTTTTACTTTCATTAGCTTTATTATGCTCCTCCACAGTTTCTAATGATTTTTTCAATATTCATTTTTCCTTGTGTTCAGTATTTTATCTGTTTCTTTTCTTCACTGTGTATATTATTTTTTTGTTATTTGTAATCTTATCTCTTGTTAATCTAGACTCCCTTTGTAACATTGTATCAACTCTTTATTTTTCCATCAATATTAGTAATAGTAATTTTTATTTGTCCAATGATGTTGCACTGATGGTATGAGACTCATCACACATACATTAGTTTAATGAATGTAAATTTAGTAGGTTGAAAAAGAAATGATTTAATATCCAATCTAATAAAATGTAAAAAAATAATATAGAATTGCATCTTAGATAGATGTTTAATGTATTAACAAAAATAATTCAGTTGCAGTGTGAAATAGTCATTAACTGAATAATATATATTTTCCTTGTAGAAAAAATTACCTTTCTCTAAATTGACTTATTTGATTTAATTTCTCTTAAAATTTCATGAAGCTTGTTATGCATATATCCTGAGACCCATTACTCATGGACCCAGCTTTGCTCCATTAGGTCAAATAGAATTGTAATGAAGGCTTTTCTTGTTTCATATCTAAGAAGGTTAGCATTTACATCAAACAAATTGATATTTCTTGTACAAAAAGTAAAATTGATAAAATATATACACATAGAAATTTGAGATGTAGTTTTTTATTAATTGCAATTTTATTGTATTATTCCTATTGCAGTTTTACACTCATCGCACTAGCCTGCATTCCTCTTTTCTTTAAATTTTCTAATTATATCTTTGGCGATTGAAGGTAAATGAAACCCTTTTATTCTTATCTGCAGAATATTGCTGTCTGTTTCATCATTCCCTGCTAACTTTCAATTTAAATCATCATTGTATCTGGTAGCTTGCACAGGATTTCTTAAAATTTTGTTATTGCATTTGTCTTCTAGGACCAGTGCATTTCTCCAAGAGTACCAGTTGTTCTTAAATATACTTTCACTCAATAATGACCTCAGTCACGGTTTGCTCCCCATGAAGATCTTACATCTAATATTGAAGGTGAGTGTATCCTAGATACAAGCTCATGATCAACTTGGTTCACAATTCCTTTTTCTGGTATTTTCTAGGTATCTTTGTGAATAATTTTGTGTCCAAAACATATGCTTTTAATAATTGTGTTGAGTGACTGAGCTGACTGTCAGAGAAGCCTTCCATTTCCACTCACTTGTATTGTCATGCAAGGAGTACTTTAATGCCGCAGGTTGTAAGAAATCCTACTTGCAACTTTTGTATTGGAATTTCTAGAATGACAAAGACATGATATTTTGGTAATTTTTCTCATTCCCTTTCCTATTTATTATAAAATATATTGTTTTAGGTATAGGTTTATGGAATCTATTCATGATTGGTGAAATATGTATAATCGTTACTCAACAGGAGTTTTTATTTTTTATCAAACTGGGTTTTGACATCAGTGTGTCATCACCAGGTGAAGGCCAAGGGGAAAATTTGGGTATATATAAAAAAGAGATGTGAGAGTGGAAGGGAAAAGGGTGGGGTTTTTGGAAAAAGGGGTGAGGAGTTGAGTAATAATGTGAAGATGATTGAAACAAGAGAGGGCAATAAAATCCTTCCCATCTCTTGTTTCAACCTTTCACACATTTATTACTCAGCTCTTCACCCCTCTTTCCAGAAACTCCACCCCTCCCCTCTTACCTACCTTTTGTTTATGTGTACCAAGATTTTCCTGTTGTTCTTCACCTTATGGTGATGCTTTGATGTTGAAAGCTGGGTCATTAACAAATGAAAACTCCTGTAGATAAGCAAATACTTTTTTACTTATCTTATAATAAAATGCTTCCTTTCTTTCTTCTGTAATGTCTTCAGTTGGAGCAAATGATGATACAATACTAATGTTGTGGAATTTACCTTATAAATTTATTTTACCTATTCTGTCCCCTAATGACTCAAAATTTATCAAACAATTCTCCTCGGGTTTTTCTCTTAGCTTCGTATCTTCTCAGGTTTTCCATCGGGTCAGGGGTTGACTCAACAGCCCTGAAGACGACCCTCAAGTCGAGAGACGAAATGTCACCCGAAATGAAGCCCCTGACCCAGTGAAAATCTGAGAAGACTTGTTAAACATCATTTTCCAGGAAAGCATCAGATCTTACTTATTAAATTATTCCTTTCTTTAAATTGATAATAAAGCCAGTTCCATACAATCCAATTCTATGGATACTGCTAGTAGGACCAATATATACTTCAAAATCTTTATTGCCATTTCACTTCTCGAAGGGCTTTCACACCCAAATCTTTGTTTTAACATTTCATTGGCCATTACTTAACTTCATTCCATAACTTATCTTTTTCAGCATAGTGTTTATGTACTGCATTGCCAACTTCCATGTACTTATAGACCTTTTCCATTTGTCAGGTTGATATCTTGAGAATCTATCCAAAGAATATTTAAAGGTTTCATAACTAGAGTATTTTTACAGGGTAGGGTTGTTAGCCCCATTCCTTACTCTTAACTTAAGAGGGCCAGGATTTTTACTAAGGGATAACTCCCCTGGAATGCTTCCATCTCCAAGAGTAAGAATTTTCTCTCTGTCCTAACGTTGCAAGGCTCACTTAGTTTGGTCACTCAGTCAAGATCTGTCTAGCAAGGAAGCCCCTACTTGCAGCGAGGGCATCACAAAGAGGAAGAGAGGAGAGAAAGTGTATTACTATGAGTATATTACTTAACTTTTTGACTTCCAGAGTTAGTGCAGCTTGTTAGAAAAATAACAGGAAATAATGTTTCAGTAATCAGTATATAACGTTCTTAGGGATAAATGAAGCATTGATTGATAGCCATGTTGGCTTGAAATTAAGTTTTCATAAGATTTCCAATATTTGGAAGAACTACTCTATAATGCGATCGGCATAGTGGCACAAACATGACTCTTAAACACAATCTTATAGAGTTAAAATTAAAAAATGAGAGACTGTAGAGACTGGATCTTAACATAATTCCAAAGATGTATTAAAAAAGATAAACTATTTCCTCTTTGTAGGGCGGAAGAGGAGTGTGATATAAAGTCATTTAGTGCAACACAGATAATCTTCATTGGTATTCAAAACAATTATTAATTATGTTTTAAGACCTTAATCATATTGGTTTATAAATTTTGAATTTTTTTCGCTTTTCAATTTATTTCATTAAAATATAAAGTTTCACAAAACTGTAAACGTAATAAAACCAAAAACAGCGTCGTGTGGTCCGCGGTGTGGTCGAATTGATAAAATATTTCGTATTCTCAAGTCCGAAATCCTACGAGTGATTAAAATTAAAACCTATTAATGCCTATTATATCTAAATACGACGACGCGTCATATTACTAAATTGAGCTTAATTTTTTTACCATTTCAATGTCATTGGCGGTAGCATTAGCCTTCCGTGGACAGATATAAAGAAAAGGCCACCTCTGATACTTGTATGATTTCCTTGCAGAATACGACCATAAACTGAGAAAGATAGGACGGGAACATTTTTTAAAGTACCTGACGAAAAATAAGGGACGCATGGTGAAGCATTTACTTTATTCAAAATATACTTTGATACCATATTGTCAAGGTGCTTCTCCTGCAAATAAATATAGGAACTTATTATCTTTGAATTCGACTTAAAATACTGTGGTGATGGCAACAAGAAAAATATGACTTTTTCCGTCTGTTCAAAGATTCCGGTAAACGTAATGGAATGTCGTCAGCGAGCTTGCCCCCGGAAAAAAACACACTTTTGCTCACTGAAACTCCGAGAATTTTCTCCGTTGTCCAAAAAAGGTCCACGTTAAAAAAATCCTGGTACATAGGATTTATGGGTAATTCATATTTTTTTCAACTTTTGGGAAGAGACGTGGTGGTGAGAAACGTCAAAGAGGGCAACGACGGCCCGTTCCAAAACCAAAAGCGCGCCGTGTCCTCCTACCCCCTCCCCCTTCCTCCGTAAGAAAGAGCCCTTTGGAGGGCCATTCATCAAATCGAGTCGATCTACTCGGACTGACCGCTTCGGGCAAACGTCTTGGTGATCTCATCTTGGTAGCCCGTCAACTCTGGCTTTTCGTCATTTTGAAATGTAGTCGGTGCCTAACATCTGAGAGCCTCACACGAATACTCGCAGCTATTCTCCTATCCTCTTCAAGTTCCATCTTTTTCTTGCCAAACAATGTTCAAACAATTGCTTCGTAACTTTGGAGAAAGACGAGGTTATTTAGGCTGTAAAATTTCGATGAAAAGCACACATTCGAAGTGCGGAACTGTTAATGAATACCATTCTGCTATCCCGTGCCTAAATATGTTCGCTGCCATTTTTTAATATACCTGTGACCACTTCTTTACAAGAGTCTACATGAAAAATAATATACCTGAGCCAAGATGTCATTAAAACTTTTATTTTCACAAAGAGGAAGAGATAATAGTTAAGATGGCGGGAAAGACATTTTGAAGCTCTCGTGTAAGAAAAATATTCACCTGAAGCAATGTCCTATGGAGTTTTATATGGCAATCGTTTTCATTTCGGGAACTCCGAGACCCGATTTGGGGGGGTTATGCCGAAGAATTTTATATCCTCCATAGCGTGAAAAACTTCATGTACATACTATCTGCCTTGTTCACAAATGATATCTCTACGTGTAGACATTAGAAGATCAATACTTAAAGATGTGTTTTTTAATCCTGAAGACGTCCCGATTGTTTCAGCTACGGGGAGAATTTTGAGGACAAGTCACTTCTCTAGCCTTTCGTGTGTGTCGCGTCGTGGAAATTTTTCCAAACCACCGTGGTCCCATCCTATCGTGCTTGTTATCTCCCTGTCGATGTCTGAGAGACAGGCGTCCCCCACCTAATCGTCGCCTCAATCAGCCTCGGACCCCATCTCAACATCTCTCTCCGCTTCCTGTTGTCTCTTTCCAACTCGGCTCCCACGACTCGACTTCTCAAAGCGACAACACGTCTCCCTTACCCTCACCCCTCTGCCCAAACGCCTCGGCCTGCAGATAGTTACCTGAGTCACAAACATGGAAATGCCAAAACCCTTCAACAACTCTTCTTGCTCGTTCCGGACGCTGTTTTTCTATAAAACATTCATAAAAATATTTTGAAAACCATGCATTTTTTCAGACGACAACACTTGAAAGTCAGGGTTTTGTATTAGTACCTGATAAAGTGATGTGAAAGTACCTTTCAGCATTAACACGTGATACAGCGTTTCAAGGAATAAAGTTGCCTGTTTGTTATGAACATAACAATGCTGGTTTAAAACCTTTTAAAAAGTTTATATATTTTCTATTTTGTGAAAATGTAGGAAGTATTTAAAACAAACATTTTTTGATAATGAAATTCCACCGAGTGTCGGCCTCCCCAATAAATTGGTGAAGAATAAGCTCTATTGTTGTATCGATTAATACATTCCGACGTTCCTTTTTTTTCTTTCGCAGTTGATTTGTGTTTTACGCTTAAATGAAGAAGTTATGCAATTGAAATGTCACAAAAGACTAACAATTGCCCACATGCATTTTAAATATTTATAGCTTATACATATTTCATTTGTCGGTATTGATTTAAGGGTAAGGTAGGTTTTTGTAGTCTCAGGTTAGATTTTCTACTATTTAGTGTAGGGGTTTCGAATCGACTTGCGACTTTGAGAAACAAGCTTCTTTTCCACATATCGTAGGGGCTGGGACACACGTTTACTCGACACGATTGCCATAGGTGGTTCCCGAGATCGAGCATTGGGTTAGCAAAAGGAGGACCCGTAACGCGGGTAGTAATAGTAGTTTTTTTGTTTATAGTGTGCTTCGGCGGCTGTGGTCATTTCTCACCTCTTCAAGTCACAGAAAAACCCTATTGGACAAACACAACATCCATTACATAGATGGGACTTGAACCCGCGTCCTTTGGGTTAGCCGGCGAGTGCGCTACCCCCAGGCTAACCCGGCCGGCCCGTAACGCAAGAGTCAACGACGAACCCTCCTCGGTGAAAAATGGGGAATTTATTGCTCTGAAATGATGGGAACAACAAAAAAGGACATCCATAGGCGAGCGGGAAAACTAAAATTATCTCCGCAAAACGAGGTCAGAGGCTTGAGCGTGTCAAAACTCGTGAAGAGACTCGAGGGAGATTTTGTTATGAGGGGAACTGACTCCGAACATTGTCGCTCTGGGCACTGAGCGTGAATTCCACATCTCCAGGTGGCATATCTCGAAAGGTGAGTGAAAGAATCAGGTCGTCGGCGGTCCAGGGTGTGGATGCGGTGGTGGCTTGTGGGCCCTGGAGAAGGACGAGGGGGAAGGCTGTTAGGGACGAGGGCGTGGAGGGGAGAACGAAGGATAACAGTGTGGGGATAATGAGGTGAGGACGGTGTGTTGGCAGAATTCGCGCTGTGTCCTTTCTTCCTTCTCTCTCTTTCTCTTTCCCAAGCGGAGTACGTACTAGTAACTGCCGAACGTCTTGCCTAATTTTGCAGTGTCGAGTTTTTACCACAGTTATAACGACGTATGATATAATTATTTGAATTTGGAAAAGAAAATTATGCGCTTTAAATTGATGATTGACTTAATGGAAATAACAACAGATTTTATGTCGTAATTTAATTTTTGTAGCCTGATGGAACTGCGCATCAGGAAGAAAGATATCTTATCTCTCTCCGTCTTTACAGTTACGATGGGGTTGTACGTGCCATATGAAAAAAATAGGTGAAGTGATTCTTATCGCGCCCTCGGAAATTACTTCAAGCTTTGTAATTATTACTGGAGTGAGAAATACAGGGATTAATAAAAACGTGGAAGCTATTATTCTGAGCCGGTGATCTTAGACGCAGTAATGGGGATGCAGTTAAGATGTGTAAATTTTTAAGGAACGCTGTCAATCAAAACCAAACAGAAATCGGCCATCTTGATGGGTGCTCGATTACGAGGGTGCCGCCGCGCGAACGGTACATGCAGCTTAACAGTTTTCCTTCTGGAAGCATCTGAATCGATTAAGGGCTCTGCGATTTGCCGCTACGGCATGCAGCATGGGAGTAGGATGAACACCAAGAATTTTCTATTCGTAACCCCACACACACGATCTGACTATTTAGGAGGTCAGTGACTCACGTAATATGCGTTGGTCATAGAAACCTTTCACAAATGTGGCTGCTCTGCGCTGCATTCGATCCGGTTCCAACCCTAGTCCTGTCTCACGAGGGTCCCGTACACTCGAGGCATACTCAAGATGAGGCCTAACTGGTGAAAAGTAACTGCGCTCCTTAACCGTCTCATTACGTTTTTCCTAGAACGCTCTTTATGAATCCTAACTTTCTATGTGCCATTCCACAAATTTCCCGAACATGTTTTCCCCATGAAAGATCTTTCGTTATCGTTGCACCTAAATATTTCGTAGTCTACGTTGGTTAATTTAGTTTTGTTAACGTTGTAAAAGTTTTCAGGTGCACTGGTCTTCCTCCAGTACATCCGATATCTCACACCAGCTTCGAATCGCATTAAGTTCCTTCGATAATAAGTACCTATCTACCTCACTGGAAATTTCCTTGTATACCACCGCATGCTTAGGTTTAGTGCTGTGGGTGGGATACTTACAATAAATAAATAAAATCGCTCCAAGCCTTTCCATTAGGTTTATTGATATAACTGTACAATTTTGGTTACTACAACACAAGAAAAAATAATATATATACAAATAGCAATTGTATATAAAAAACAGTGAATTTTGAATATTTCTCGCCAGAGGGTGTCTTTACCAGAAGTGAATGTAGAAAATTTTAGGACGACTCAACGGGGAGCTATTTCATACATCTATATTACGATAAAAAAAAGTGGTTCCTCGAACACCTCTGGCCAGGATTGCAGTCCCGTCGTCTAGCAAGGGCGGAAGAGACCCCTCCTCCTGCCCCCCCCACCTCTATGGCTTCCCAGAAACGCTTGAAGCGGAGCAGGCGATCATCTTCCTCCATCTGATCTTTCTCCCCGTCTTTGTCTCCTCCGCCCTCCAACACTTCCACCACCTCCAGCCTTTCCTTTCAACATCAGTAGACCCTTCCAATTGCTCTTCTTCATCCTTTGGTCTTAGGCAACCTGAAACGAGGGTCCAGATTGATTCCATGAGAACACTATTTATCTCCCTCTTTCTGTGAATCCGCTTTGCCAAGTTAAGATGTTAAATCCGCCACCTACCAACATTAGGCAACGTATAATTTATTATAAGCAATGGGATTACGTTGACATTTTGGATGTGAAACGATTTAGTAACGGCTTGAGAAATTGAAATAAGTGTGAACAGGATCACGAATAAAATAGAATAATATTTATTGGTGTTACATGTTCTAACGAGTTTAATATATCAAATAAATTATATTTCAGGTCCGAAAATTGCCCAAGTATGGAATTACTTAATCTTAAATGCAAATAATTGCTATTAGAGAGTGATTCAATCAGATATAGGCAAATGATATCCCTAATGTGCGATTATAACGTTCGTTCCAATATAATGAATTAACGGATTGAAGTAATTGCATAAACATAGTCTGTGCATTGAGATGATATAATTAAAAAATTGCAAATGATTCTACTTACACAAAATGGCACCCATATCGCTTAATATCAGTACACTGCAAATGTTGAGTACTCTCCTTGCGGAAGTCTCTTCAGTAATGACATAAGCGTATCCAATCAAACGGTTGCTACGTTCCTTTGCCATTGTCGTGCTGCATTGTCATTAAAATACGCCTTTGATTTCAAATGAGCATACTTTAGGTGCGTTTTTTTATAATTATCCGAAGGAAAATTTCGTATTGAATTCCAAAATTTCAAGGCAACTTACAATTGTGTCGTATTTTAACTAAAATTCGTCCATTATTAGATTAATGCAGTATTTTGCGTAAGGATGCAGTTCAACGACATCCCAGAGTTCTGCGTTGTTTATTATTTAGTAATGCATGCTGTATATGTTTTAGTTATTTTTGTCGGGCGTGTAGTTTGACTTTGTTCCGCATCATTTGAATTATGTTTTGCATGGAAATATTTTCCTTCCGAGTAGATGACATCTAATATTTGTGCATGTCTGGTGGTGAGCCACACGCCTCCTTTGGTAGTTTGCGGGGTAAAACGTAAAAGTTGAAGATTTTCATCCAAGAATTTTTGTTGCGCCAAACCTACTTATGTTAAACTACTTATAATTCCGTTGGCTTGTATAAAATTCGATTCCTTTAAAATTGTTTTCTCCCATAGTTCACCTCTTTCCCCCTAAGTAAATTTCTCTTGGGTAGTGTCTTGAGTCATAGTGGCATTTGATTAATTTTTGTCGTTTGCATTTTTTCAGAACTCTCTTGACGTAAGTTTTAATTGTGATGCGTTACTTTTCTGAATCTCGCAAGTATATTATGGTGTTGTTGACTGACTGGTTCTCTCTGCCAGAGGCGAAAATATGTTTCTCTAACGAAGTTTATTTTTTGTAGCATTACATGATTTCTCACTATATCGTAATAATTTTTTATTTATTTCATCAATAAATTCTTTGATCTCTGTTTTCTCTAATGCCATGAGGCAAAGATAACGTCTTCTAAAATAAGATAATTCTTTGCATATAATAATAACCTTAAAATTATCTTTTGTTGCCGCTGTACCTCCGACAATGTTAATATTTGATAATATTTTATACGTTAAAAGGATCAACTAAATTCTGCTTGGTAAAACTTAAATATAGATACCTTTTGGCATAAAACTTTAGCAATATATGGAGCAATTCTTTATCTATTGTCCTGTTAATTCTAATGTTCGTTAAATTTGTTGTAAAAATTGTAAAACAACTCTTTCCCTTTATCGGGTAATCGTTGGAATTCGAAGTGTACTCCGCTCTCAAACTCTTCTTTATTGTATTAATGAGCAAGCATTTTCTTATCAGTTTATTACTCAGTTCACGTTATCATTGACCGTTATTTATTTAAGTATGAAAAAAGATAAATAACCCTAATATTATCCCCAAGGGATATTTCATGAAGGGTTATTAGTTAACAACATTGCTTTTAGGAGTTATACATTTAAGGTAGAATGTAACTAAAATAAACCAAAATGAAAATTTTTTGTCCAGATATTAAAAT
>WURS02024037.1:10000-11850 GCA_011762765.2 Rhinocypha anisoptera | reverse complement strand
TGAGATGAAACTATTTTAGGTTCTCTCTCTCTCTCTCTCTCTCTCTCTCTTACTTACTCTCTTTCACTCACTTTCTCTCTCTCTCTCTCTCTCTCTCTCTCTCTCTCTACATACTAAATTGAAGAAGCACAGATTCCACTGACCTCTGAGGAAAAGATAAGTGAATGTCTTCTTAAGTGAGTGCATGAGATGAGAGAGAGAGAGAGTGAGTGAGAGTGAATCAGAGTGAGAGAGAGAGAGAGTGAGAGAGAGAGAGTGAATCAGAGAAAAAGAGAGAGAGAAAGTAACAGACAAATACAACTTTCTATTTCTTCTTTTCTTCATCAGTTAACTTGATTTTATTTCGTTTTAAAGTTTTATATACACACACACTTTACTTTATTTACTTACATACTTTACACACACACAGAAAACTCTCTATACACTTTCTCTTTCTCTCTCTCTCTCTCTCTCTTTCTCTCTCTCTTTTACTCTCTCTCTCTCTCTCTCTATCTCTCTCTCTTTCTCTCTCTCTCTCTTTTACTCTCTCTCTTTGGTAGATAAAGATTGAGTTACTCTTTGCCCTCTCCTAACCCTATTCTAATATTCACTGCACACATTTTCGGTTATTTTTGGTTAAAAAATATAAGTAAGAAAAAAGTTTAATATGATTTATTTTATATGTTTCATTTTCAAAAGATATATATATTTTTTGAGTTAGAATTCACATTTTTTCTTTTATCTTTTGATTTTAACTTTCTCTCTCTCTCTCTCTCTCTCTCTCTCTGCTCTAATCGTTTAGACTAATTCAATTTAAGTTTTGTATGGGCGTATGTGTATCACTTTAACTTAACATATTTTATACTCTCTCTCTTTCTCTCTCTCTTTCCCTCACTTTCTCTTTCTTATGCAATCTCTCATTCACAAAGCTTTCAAGAGAATTGAAAAATATATGCAATTTTGTCTATCCACTTTTCTTGTTTGAAAGTGTATGTTTTATTTTATTTTAATATTGAATAAAAGATTGTCATTTATAAAGATAATCGGAGAGTGGAAGAAAGATAAACAGAAAACCGGAAGACACAGAAGTTAAGAGTTAAAAAGTGAATATGAGAAAAAAAGTGAGAAAGAAAGAAAGAAAGAGAAAGAGAGGAAGAGAAAAAGCGAAAGGAAGAGAAAAAGAGAAAAAAGAGAGAAATAAGGAGAGAGAATCTCAATATTATGTCTGATATTTGACAAAATCTACTAAAAATTATCTAAGCATGTTGATAAGTAAAAAAATTAAAAGAACTTAGAGAAACGGCTTCTCTCTCTCTCTCTCTCACTCTCATAGAGTTGTTTTTTGCTGTAATCGATACTATTGAGTTGTCCCTTACTATTACCGATACCATTGAGTTGTTCTTCACTATCATCGATATCATTGAGTTGTCTCTCACTATCATCGATACCATTAAGTTGTCCCTCACTATCATCGATAACATTGATTTGTCCCTCACTATCATCGATACCATTGAGTTGTCTCTTACTATCATCGATATCATTGAGTTGTCCCTTACTATAATAGATACTATTGAGTTGTTTCTCACTATTACCGATACCATTGAGTTGTCTCTCACTATCATCGATACCATTGAGTTGTTTCTCACTATTACCGATACCATTGAGTTGTCTCTCACTATCATCGATATCATTGAGTTGTTCCTCACTATTATCGATATCATTGAGTTGTCTCTTACTATCATCGATACCATTGAGTTGTGCCTCACTATCATCGATAACATTGAGTTGTCTCTCACTTTCACCGATTCCATTGAGTTGTCCCTTACTATAATAGATACTATTGAGTTGTCCCTCACTATAACCAATGCCAT
>WURS02024037.1:0-7500 GCA_011762765.2 Rhinocypha anisoptera | reverse complement strand
ACTCACTCTCACTCTCTCTCTCTCTCACTCTCATTTTCTTTCTCTCATTCACTTTCACTCACTCTTTCTCTCTCTCATTCTCTCTCACTCACTCTCACTCACTCTCTCTCTCTCCCTCTCTCTTTCTCTGTTACAATTTCACTTTAGTTTGCACCAAAAGAGACCCCATGAATCATCTTTTCTTGTCCAACCACCTCCCAATGTCTACCTTTCTACAGAATAAGAGAAAAGAGAGAGAGAGAGAGAGAGAGAGAGAGAGAGAGAGAGAGAGAATGAATTTCCAGTGACAGAGTGACATTTGTGGCAACATTTAAAACAATTTGCCCACAATTGCTCTGTGACAATTGCGTCATGTTTATATGCCTAGATTATATATTCTATTTTTTTGTAAACACAATATACATCTAATTAAACAATGGAAAAATAAATCCACTTTTTGTTGTTGACCAAGTTTTTGTTTAAATATATTTTTTAAAATTTCAATTTATACTAAACTAATTTTTTTCTTGAAAATAATGGAATAATTCAATAGTATCGATGATAGTGAAAGACAACTCAATGGTATCGATGAAAGTGAAGGAACAACTCAATTGTATCGATTATAGTGAAAGACAACTCAGTGGTATCGATGATAGTGAGGGACAACTCAATGGTATCGATAATAGTGAGAGACAACTCAATAGTATCGATAATAGTGAGAGACAACTCAATGGTATCGATAATAGTGAGAGACAACTCAATGGTATCGATGATAGTGAGAGACAACTCAATGGTATCGATGATAGTGAGAGACAACTCAATGGTATCGATGATAGTGAGGGAAAACTCAATGGTATCGATGAAAGTGAGGGACAACTCAATGGTATCGATGAAATTGAGGGACAACTCAATGGTATCAATGATAGTAAGAGACAAAAAGGTTTCTTTACAATTGGATAATGCGCATGAGCCTAGACGGGTTTTCGATATTTTTGACGTTTTTTCATGTTTTAAGAATAAGTAGAAAATAAATTTATTTTTGTACAAAAGACATTTTTGTCACCGTTTACATTACGTAATGGAGACGTATTTAGTTGTATAGTACAATGTAACACTTTACGTAATGAACTTGAACTCAGAACATGTCTAACATATTTATTTTTATATATATATAAGTTGCACTTGGCGAACTTGATTTGGTACACATTCATTTGGGTTACAAAAAAAGAACAAGAAAAAGTTGATAAGATAATAATAGGTTTTTGCTTCTTATTCTCTCTCTCTCTCTCTCTCTTTCTCTCTCTCTCTCTTTCTCTCTCTCCCCCTTTCTCTCTCTCTTTCTCTGTTTCTCAATCTTATTGTAACCCAAAAAAATTTGCCCCAAAATTAGCAATTGTCAGTGTTCCGGTACATAAATTTTACATTTATGTGCCAAAAACAAACGGACAAAAGTTTAGGTGTACTTTGCATTTTCTAAAATTTATAAGTATAAATTTCAATAAATTTGATTAATTTTCCAGATTTGATTAAAAAATTTGCAAGTTTTTAACAAAGGTAAAAAATGAGTTTTTGTAACTGTTCAATCTCTCTCTCTCTCTCTCTCTCTCTCTCTTTATGCTACTATTAAATGTTTCTTGGTGCAAAATTATGTCATTATCATGAATGATAAAGACAAAGACAGTGCACAAGAGAGAAAAAAACAGAAAGACAAAGAAAATTAGAGAATAAAACTAAGCAAAATTAAGAGAGAATGAAAATAGAAAAATGTGAGAGATAGAAAGTAAAGAGAGAGAGAAAGAGAGAACGAGACAGAAACAATTTAGCTAAATTGAGGTCAAGTATACTTGTGCATGGTGTTATATAAGTGTTATGATGACAAAGTCTTGCTGTAGGGGGTAATGAGTAGAGAGAAAGAGAGAGAGAGAGAGAGAGAGAGAAATAGAGAGAGAGATAGAGTAAGAGAGAAAAATAGAGAGAGATAGAGTGAGAAAGAGAAATAGAGAAAGAGAGAGAGATAGAGTGTGAGAGAGAGAGAGATAGAGTGAGGGAGAGAGAGAAATAGAGAGAGATAGTGTGAGAGAAAAAATAAAATAAGAGTGAGGAAACAATAGATACCGTAAGAAACAGAGAACAAGAAAGAGGGAAAGAGAGAGAGAGAGAGAGAGAGATAGAGGGTGAGAGAGAAAGAGAAAGAAAATTTGGGAAAATGTAGCAGAGAGAATAAAAGAAATAAAGTTAGTTAGATAGAATTTAGAAGAAATTGTGATAGGAGAAAATTAGAAAGAAAGAGAGAGAGAGAGAAAAGGAGAGAGAGAAAGAGAGAGTGAGAGATAATAAAATTTGCATATTGGCATAAACACACTGGCTCATTTGCTTCGCAGTTGAACTTGGATAATCTTGCAACTTGCAACTTTTCTTACTGACTCTCTCTCTCTTTCTCTCTCTCTCTCTCTCTCTCTCGCTCTCTCTCTCACTCTCACTTACTTTTTCTTCTACTCTCTTTTTTCATTTTCTTTCCCTATCTCTCACACTCTCTCCCATTTTCTCTCACTCACTTTTTCTCTTTTTTCCCTACTTTTTTTCATTTTCTCTCATCCTCTCTCTTTCTTTCTCTTTCTCTCTCTCTCTCTCTCTCTCTCTCTCTCTCTCTCTCTCTTGTTTCTCACTATTTCTTGTTATTGTTCTCATAATACTAAATGATAAGAAATTAAGATAGAGAGAGAGAGAGTAAGAGCAAGAGAGCAAGAGAGAAAGGGGGATAGTAAGAGAAAATGAGTAAGAGAGAAAGAAGAGAGTAAGAAAGAAAGAGAGAGAGAGAGTAAGAGAGAGAAAGAGAGTAAGAGAGAGAGAGAGAGAGTAAGAGAAAGAGAGTTAGAGAAAGAAAGTAAGAGAGAGAGAGTAAGAAAGAGAGAGAATAAGAGAGAAGGAAGAGAGTAAGAGAAAGAGAGTAAGTGAGAAGGAAGAGAGTAAGAGAGAGAGAGAGAGTAAGAGAGAGAGTAAGAGAAAGAGAGTAAGAGAGAGAGAGAGTAAGAAAGAGAGAGAGAGAGTAAGAGAGAAGGAAGAGAGTAAGAGAGAGAAAGAGAGTAAGAGAGAGAAAGAGAGTAAGAGAGAGAGAGAGAGTAAGAGAAAGAGAGAGAGAGTAAGAGTAAGAGAGAGAAAAAGAGTAAAAGAGAGAAAGAGAGTAAGAGAGTAAGAGAGAGAGTGGGATAGTGAGAGAGAGAACAAGTAAGAGAGAAGGAAGAGAGTAAGAGAGAGAGTAGAGATAATAAGAGAGAGAGAGAAAAAAAAGAGTAAGAGAGAGAGAGAGAGTAAGAGAGAAAAATAGAAACATACCTAGGTGTTAGATGGTAGCTTTTCTTAATAAAGGCTAAACTTAATGAGTCATTTGACGCGTGAGACCTAACTTTTCCCCTGTGGAATTTCTTCACACACACACACACACACTAAAACTTTTAGGAATTGGTCTACAAGTGTGACACTCATTTATATGCTTTCAATTGAACTAACCTTTGATATTGTCACACTTTCCCGCCAATCTCTGATAGTAGTTTTCAGGATCATATATAGCCAATATATAAATACACATGTTAAAATAGGTTTCAACTTTATAAGTAAAGAAATTTTTTTTTGATTAATCAAATGATGATGAATGGAAATTAAAGTAGGAGTGGCTTAAAATTGGGTTGTCTACCAAGAATAAGTGAAACAGAGACTTTTAATATAGGAATGAATAAAAAATTAAATAAGTTAAAAAGAGAATCAATGGAAAAGAAATTAACGATTAATCAGTTCAAACAAACCCAATAATTATTCCAGCTATCAACATAGATATTTCTCAACTTTTAAAGCTGCCAAGTTTTTAGAGTTTAAGATATAAAAAATAATAAAAATTATTCATAAATTATTTTTTGATATTAAAAATGGTTTGTCATATCAAATACAATTTTTTGATTATTCTTATCGGTTTAGTTAAATTCAAATGATTTGAATTCATAATCAATTTGATTTTTCAAATTTATTTTAAACTCTAATATTATCGTAGTTTTCTATGTTCTATGTTCTATAAGTCATTTTTTCGTATTGTGCAACTCACGATTTTTTTACTGTAAGAGTTACGCTACTTCCACTGTGCTTAAACAATTCTAATTTATTTTTCTAATTCGAATTCGTTACCGATTCGATTCTAACTTTCTGTGTTAGGATTCGAATTTTGTGCATAAATCTTCAATTTTTTTGTCAATTTGATTCAAAATATTTCTAATTTTTGCTCGATTTAATTCAAATTTATTGCATAACTTTTTGAATTAACTCAAGTTTCACCTCGTTTTTTTACAAGAAGCAAACAACGCTTTAGCGCCGGTAAATTTTTTTTAAAAAATTTTACTCAATAATAATTTTTACAGTAGCAATGATCAAGATAGTAATAATAATAAAAAGAAAATTTAAAAAAATAATGATGAAAATCATATTAAAAAATATATCATCTCACTCTTTTTTTCACTCTCTTTTCACTTTCTCTCTCTCTCTCTCTTTCTCTCTCACTCTGTATGTATAATTAATTAACCCAGTGGTGCACTTATGATGTGTGGGCGATGATGATGATGATGATCTGTCGCACATGATAACGAGTGAGCCGCATCACACATAGGTGATGATGATGATGATCTTTCAGGACCCAAAGGAGTTGTCGGAAGCTAATTTTCATACTTGCAAGCTTATTCATTTCTCTCTCTCTATCTTCACTCTCTCTCTCACTCTCTCTCTCTCTCTCTCTCTCTTTACTCTTTCTCTCTCTCTCTCTCTATCTCTCTCTTCACTCTCTCCTCTTCACTCTTTCCTCTTCACTTTCTTTTCTTTACTCTCTTCTTTTCATTTTCTTCTCTCCAGTTACTCAATCTCTCTCTCCTCACAGGTACACACACACACTCTCACTCTTTCTCTCTCCATTCACTCTCTTTCACTCTCTTTCTCTCTCTTTCTCTCCCTCTCTACTCACTCTCTCTCTCTCTCTCTCTACTGTCCCTCTCTTTTACTGTCCCTCTCTACTCTCTCTCTCTCTCTCTCTCTTTCTCTCTTTCTCTCCCCCACTCTCTCTCCCCTCTCTTTCTTTTTCCCTTTTTCTCCTTCTCTTACTTTCCTTCTCTCTTTCTCACTGACACAAACACACACATTCTATCAAACTAACATACTTGCTTTCTCTCTCTCCATCTCTCTCTCTCTCTTTCTCTTTCTCTCTCTCCTTCTCTCTCTCTCTCTCACTAACTCACTTTCACTTTCACATTTTTTCTTTGAGTTTCTCACTTTCTTACTATTTCAATATTTTTTTAATTTTTACTCTTCCACTATTTCTCTCTTCTCTCTCTCTCTCTCTCTCTCTCTCTCTCTCTCTCTCTCTCTCTCTTAGCTGAATGCTTGAGTGATTACAGTAACGAAGAATCTTTCAAGTCTCCTCATTTTTCTATCTCTCTTTACTCTCTTTCTTTTACTTATTCATCATCAACATTTTTCTTTCAAGTTCTTCTCAAGTTTAATTTGATTCCATGCGATAATTTGCATTTTTCAACTTTAACTCATTTTTATTATTTTTCAAATTTTTCCTCTACTCACTGTTTCACTGGAAAGAATGAAGTTGATTTATCTCATTTCTCTCAACAATTTTTTTCTTAACATTCTTCTTCTTCTATTATTATTATTATTATTAGTATTGTATTTATGAATTTATATATATGTATGTCGAGTTCCGGAACAAGATTCCAGAATATATATATATGTTATGTGTAGGCGGGTTTGATTTAAATATTTATGCTTTTCATTGTTTTTGTTTGTTTGTTTTCTTGTTTTAGTTTGTATTCGAAAAAAAACAAAGAAATTGAATATGAAAGAAACTTGATTATTATTGAATTTTAAAGTTGAAATGAAACTTATGTTTTATTCCCCTTGAAATAGTACATTTCTATTTACAAGTTCTATTGTTCTTACTTTAATTCGGTTGACTTAAATTGAGATAAAGTTTTAACTTGAAAAGGGATTGAGTTACACTCATAAAACTACTATAGATACACTTTTTTAAACTAAATACTTCTTTCCTTTAAGCTAAAAGTGTTAAAGTAAAAGTGTAATATAACAGTTATAAATCAAAAATATTTTTTAAACTTGATTTTAGGCAAAGGGAGAAAGAGAGGGAGAGAAAAGATGGAGAATTGCGTCATAACTTGATATAATTTTTTTATCCCCCCTCTCTCTTCTACTCTCTCTCTCTCTCTCTCTCTCTTTCTTTTTCACTCTCTCTCTTTCTCTCTTTTATTCTTTCACCCTCTTTTTTAAGAAAATTTATCATTAATATTAGGTCATATGAGTGAAGTCAAGTTTCGCAACATCGTACTATCGTAAATTATTTTGATAAAAAAGAGAGAAACTGAGTAAGTGAAAGAGAGATGCAGAGAGAGAGAGAGAGAGAGAGAGAGAGAAAGAAAGAAAGAGGGAGAGAGATAAAAAGAGAAAGTGAGAGAGAATAAAAGAAAGAGAGTGAGAGAAAGTGGAAGAGAGTGGGAAAGAGAGAAAGTGAGTGAGAGAGAGTAAGAGAAAGTATAAAAGAAAGAGAAAGAAAGTGAGAGAGTGAGAGAAAGAGTAAAAAATAGTGAGAGAGAAAGTAAGAGAGTGTGAGAAAGAAAGAAAATGAATGAGAGTAATTAAGATGAGTGAGAAAAAGAGAGAGAGAAAGTTAGAGAGAGAGAGAGAGAGTGTGAGAGAAAATGAAAAAGAGAAAAAGAGATTGATATTTGATCTACAAATATCAAAATTAGAAAATAATTAATTTTTGTTCAAATTTCTCTGTTTCTCCCTTTACTCATTCACTCGCTAATTGGTTTTAAAGACTGATTTTCTCTAAAAAAACTCTTAACTAGAAACGATTCAAAGTATTCAATAATGAGAATAATAAAATGAAAAAAGAAGATGAATGCAAACGTCAAATTGTCAAAGTTCAACAAACTTGTTTTGTGTTTTTGGTTTGTTGATATTTAAACTCTCTCTCTCTCTTTCTCGTTCTTTCCCTCTCTCTCTCTCTTACTCTCTCCTTCTCTCCCTCTCTCTCTCTCTCTCTCCCTCTCTCTTCCTCTTTCTCCCTCTCTCTCTCCCTATATCTCTCTTTCCCTCCCTCTCTCTCCCTCTCTCTCCCTTTCTCTCCCTCTCTCTCTCCCTATCTCTCTCTTTCTCTCCCTATCCCTTTCTTTCCTTCTCTCCCCCTCTCCCTCCCTCTCTCTCCCTTTCTCTCCCTCTCTCTCCCTCTCTCTCCTTTTTTCCCCTCTCTCTCTTTCTATCTCCCCCTTTCTTTCTCTCTTTCCCTCTCCCTCTCTCTCTACCTATATCTCTCTTTCCTTCCCTCTCTCTCCCTCTCTCTCCTTCTCTCCCCCTCTCCCTCCCTCTCCCTCCTTTCTCTCCCTTTCTTTCCCTCTTTCTCCCTCTTCTTCTTTCCCCCTCTCCTTCCTTTTCTTTTTCCTTTTTTTTTTTTTTTTTTTTTGT
>WURS02024018.1:0-11851 GCA_011762765.2 Rhinocypha anisoptera | reverse complement strand
AAATTTGCAATTTCCACTTTTAAAAAACTTCTTCTTTATTCCGACATGTTTCGGTGCACTACACCATTGTCAAGTGGTGTAGTGCACCGAAACTTGACAATGGTGTAGTGCACCGAAACATGTCAGAATAAAGAAGAAGTTTTTATAAAGTGGAAATTGCAAATTTTGTAACTTATTTCTTAGATTTCGTCTTTGACCTCTTGATTGAAGTAATCAGCCTCAAATTTGCACAATAAATTTAATTAATAGTTTAGCCTACGATCAACTAGTGATTCCCAAGTATTTTTATTATTATTATCATAAGGGGATTCGATTAAGACGGGCGTAAAAATCTTTTTGTGATAGCCGTTGCGCGTAAAACGAATAAATATACATCGAAAATTATATGATTTGTAACGGCTCATTCCCATAATTCATGTTAACTAACATTTCCTGTTATACGTATTTTTGTTTAATGATTTCCACTGTACCGTACCCTACGGAACGCTTCGGTAAAAAAACTATATATCCTAATATATATCCGCAGCGAGAGAAGGGATTGTGTCGCACGGCACATGCCTGATAAAGTTAGAATACTCGAGTCTTATTCATAGGACGGTTCTATAACTTAAGAAGCAAGCACGAGGTGGAGTGTATACTCACCAATTCGACTATTTTCAGAATAAATTTGGGTTTCTTGACCACATCCTTTGTGTCGGCCATCTTGAGTAACCACAGGTGTTCACTTGTCCAATGTTTAGCCTTCGAACAGTTGTCGAGGGGGACGACGAATTCGAGGCAAAGTGGATCGGCTCTTTCCCGAGAAGGTTGGAGGCTGAGTGACGGTGTGATCACACGTTTGGGTGCGGCCTGGACTCGACTATCTTCGCGAGCGCTTAGTGATAGTACCTCCCCGACATCTCTGTTTGTTTTATTGGTCCATTCTCCCTCAGTGTGTGTGTGTAACTATTGCTAAACGAGCTCAAAAAGCTCTTTTTTTGTAAGAGACCTCATGGGAGTTCCTCAAGATATTTATTTCTTGGTAGTAACAAGAACGGGAGAGAGCCTTCTTTAGAATTCTTATAAGGCTTGACGTCACAATACTCCGTTCTCTTTATCATTATCACCGCGTAAACACTTTATAGACAGTTCTCTTTGATGTTCTCCGTAAACCATTTTAATCCACGGATGTGACAGCAGCAGTTTGTGCATTTGAAACTTCTTTTGCCATTGATTAACAACTATACTTCTTTTTCTGGTTTAATCAAGAATGAAATTAACATTTGTTTGCGTGCAGTTGTCAGATATACTTTATCAGCTTCAATTTTTCGACTCCAATTCGTTGGTAAAATGACATTGAGACTCAGATTACAAATTTATCTTACAACTAATCTTCATATTTGCATTGTATTAGTTAATATGTATTATATTAATTTAATTCAAGTAATAATCTATGTAGATTATCATTATAGTAGGTATTCTCGTTCTCATAGTAGGTACACTCGTTATCATTATATTCTCGTGTAATCCACGTCTGACCATCAAAGATGACTTCTAGGAATCACTGGTTACGAACTTTAGTCTCAAGGAAATTAGAGTTTTTTTATAAAAATCTAATCCTAATGAGCCAGATGGGAGAGTATATCATTCAAGATGATCTTAGAACAAAAATTAATCGTAAAAGCTGTTGGGTTTATACGTCTTTGCATTTGACCCAATACCAAACACCACAGTCTTTGACCTCCACTCTTAAGTTTTAGCTGGAGGTGTCCGTTGGCGGGGTTTGAACCCGTGTCTGCCGTTCAGTAGCCAAGCGCTCAACCCATTGGGCCAACACGACCTCTGACCCAGTATGTTGAACGTAAATAATATTTTTTAAATTGACAAAGGATGAAATTTATCGTTATTTTTTATTGCCAGTAAATAACACAAACGGTGGATGGTACTGCTTGGTCTTTTTCGTCAAGTATAAATGAATTCCTTACCGTCCTTTGCTCCCTTCGAAGAGTTTGACTGGATACGCTGCTATCTCCCTTCGATAAGGCGATCTCATGTATGGACAGGCCCTACCCCTTATATGGTCCTCAGCAGGTATGGAAGTCACAACTACATATTCTTTTTGAGTTCAGAGTATGTTTACTCTCAAGATAACATCCAAGGCGATGATGGTCTCCATCCAAACAGTAAGTAGTGTATCGCTCGTGTATGCGCGAGTGTCATGCTGCTTGTACGCCGTAAAAAGTTTTGTACAAGCAACGATAGGCTTCCTTATTTTTTTTAGAGTTATTTTTAGACCTTCAAATGTAAGCACGCCGAAACATTTCTAATCTGATAAACTAATAATACGGTGGCCTCGTGGCGTGAAGTTCTTTTTCGGACACTCGATTTGTGTCGCCACTGTGATTTAATGAGCAAAGAGTAGAGAATGGTTATTTCAAGGATTGAATCGATTCGATTCGTATTGTGTGAATCGATTTGGATTCTTGCACGTTGGTTAAAAAATACGGCTTTTTCTTGTAAAATGCCTAGGCTCTCATAAAGGAAAAGTTTCGAACTAAGAACTAAATAGATCTGAAGTGATTGACAGATGACATAGAGGCAGAGGCAGGCCATAGGGACCTGCCACAAATCAATCTTCGAACTTATGATATTGAATCGAAGTCAGTTACAAGTTACATAAACAGTATCCTCTCTTACTTTGTCAATTATAGATAGTATTACTCCCAAGAAACATTAAAGAGTGTTCAATAAACGAACCATTAAACAATAAACACCCGTTTTGTTGGAATAGGATGCATGCGACAACATTGCTCGTATTCAGTACACGCATGTTTGTTGCAGCCTGTTTGATATTGTCCCCGCATGATATAGATGATGTTTTGCATGCGAGTGGTTTTCCTTTGTTTGTAATGAATGACTCATAACATTTGCATTTGGGAGTGCATGTATAGTGTTGGCTAGTGTGCTGCAAGCCTCCACACTCCATTGCGGCGGCTTGCAGGTTAATACTTATAAGTAGAAGTATTGAGAAGTGAGAGAAAAAGCACTCTCTAATTTTAATTCCCTCTTCCGGGTCATGCTTTATTGTCCACCCAAATCGTGAAGAAAGCTTTTTGTTTCCCTGTCACCCTCAAGATTCTCTAAGGCATTCCCAACATCCTTTAGTGTTTTGAATCGAAAATGTAATGAAATTTCGGCATCACAAATGGTGAGTTCTAAATGAACCATCTCTCATTCTCCCCGTCGCCACCACTTCCACGTCAACATCTTTTGGTGAAAACGTCAAATTGGGTCCCTCAAGGGATGAAAATATGCTTTTTTCCGTTAAAAGCTCTTGGCTGTGTTCAGAGTTGTTTATTGAATCACTTTACGTAGAAATTTTTTGCTTTGTATTTTATTCAAAATTGCATCAATGGGAGAGTACGAGGTGGAGTGGTGACTTTTGCTTCAATGAATCGCAAATCAACTCTTCGAAAATAAAAAAATGACAATTGATATAAGCAGTATTGTAAATCCAAGTATCTTAGAAATTTCACTTTTAAAAAACAACTTTAACTGTTCCTTGAAAAAAATGGATATATACATATTTTCAATGTAGTATAACTTTCAAATTCAGTTTCAGCCCTTGATAGGAAACTGACGGGTCAAGTGTTACGTGACTTACAATATTTACATGATATCTGTTAAAGTTTTCTATGCTCAAATTATGTCATTCTAATATTTCAGTCAACAACATTCTTGTATTATGTCATTCAGAATTTCCAAGACATTTTACATATATAAACATATATAAATCTATTTCTACGGATATTTTCTTTCAGTGAATAAGTTTCTTAAAAACCTTAATGCAGAGTTGGCAGCGCTGGAGTATTAATGGGTTCCTATCAGAGAACATAGGATCCTTTAGGAAGCAATAAATCAAAAAATGGTTACCGTTGGCTTACCAATCATCAAATAATATCTCAATATCAGTCAATCTTTATGTCTGATGAATTCCTTCCACACACGGTCGAGATGAATCGATTCATATAATATATTATCTTTCGAAGTTCTGACTTATCTCTATTTATATTCGGTTATGAATTTACGAAATTTGTATTTTTTCTTGATCTGCCGAGTGACGGGTCCTTCCTTCGTAAGGTCAGTCATTCAAATAGAGAATTTGGTTGTTGATTTTAATGATTTGGAAGGATTAAACTTTTTATATTTAATCATAATGTGCATTTTGCCCTTTATATGCTTATATTTATAGGAAATTATTTCTAATCCGCGCGACAAAAGGAATAATGATGATTCTGTTCATGCCACACATTAAATATTTCTTTTAATCTTCTCCTATGTTATTAATTGTTTCACCACGGTGGAGAAAATATCGAAGAGATACAATATGAAAACTTGGCTCAATTCCCCTCATTTAATTTGTTTGAGTAATTAAGAATTAATTATGTTTTTTTGATTTTTGCTTTTCAAATGAAAATACAAGAATATACAAAGCGGTAATTAGACCTCAATGACATACATGCTCCTTGAAAACAACATCAAAAACAAGAAAACCAAAACAGTTTAATACAGACTGAAGAAATGACCGTACTAAGAAAAATATTGGACCAGACAAGATTGGATAGGATTTCCAAAGAAAAATTCAGGGGCCTGTAGCTCTAATGACTGAATGGGCAAGTTTAGAAGGAAAATAGAATGGTATGAGCATTTATCAAGAAGTGAGAATACATTAGATTCGTCAACATGGCAAGGGACGGAATACTATTCAGAAAGAGAAGCTTAGCTCCACCACGAAAAGGAGATAGACAAACTTAATTGATAGATTCAACAGAAAAAATGACACAAATGACTTCATAGACGAAAAAGAATTCGTAGTTCCTGCTTTTATACTCTTGTTTCTTAAATCTTTCACACCTTATAGAGTTGAATTCCTAAACAGCTTAATGATTGAACTTTACTTATATATAGTACATAAATTGTTATTTAGAATTTTATTATTGTTAATTTTGCATAAACAGTTCTAATGCGAATTTCCCTCCTTAATAAATTTACCTGATTCTCTTGACGATTCTAACACACCATATCTTTAGTGGATGTATTTAAATATGGAATAAATAGCATAGGTGTGTGTATACATGTATTATTATTATCATACAGGTCTAGGCCCTTGTTGGACCACCCAAAGTACAACTAAGTAGTTGTTTTGTTGTTTTCGCCTTTCTTTTTCTCCACACCTCTCTCTTTCATTCTCTTTGAGTGTGCTCTCTTTTTCTCATCAAACCAAGTTGTCCCGGTCTTCCTCCGTTTCTCCCCCTGGCCAAAAACCCAATCTTCAATTTTTTTACGAAAAATCTTTCTTTTACCAATATCTTCTTGAGAAATCCCGGTTTCTTCCAGGTCATTCCTAATATTATGAGCATTTGAATGGTATTGCATTTATCTAAATAATTTATAACATATAAAGATTTGGAAATATGCGCTTGTACTCGTGTCTGATTACACTGACCTAATGGACGAGATTCAAGTACCATTGCATTTAAAATTTAGGCGACACAAGTCATATATGGGAATGTCTTGGGAAGCTTGGGGCGAATGTACTCAGGGTGAATTCCGGTATTTCTTCCCGTAGCATTGGGCTGAGCTCAACCATCCCCTATTCAAATCAACACTCGAGGTGATTGCTAAAAAAGGAGAAAATCTAAATTGTACACATATGAAGATCATATTGTGATTTTTGAACCGCTAGGTTCAAATAGAATACATCGGGAATACATCAACACCTATTCTCTATGGTGTTGTATTTCTTCTGCAAGGAAAATTTGTTGAGCAAAGAGGGAAGGCCATAAATATTCCTGACTCCTTTGCCAGAGTTTTTCAACCTTATTAGGTGTATATTACCATTGCAGTGTTCTTGGTGCTAAATTTTTTCGTGGCATTTAATAATTAGATCATTTTCATCGACTACTTCTTGTTATGTTTTCCCATGAAAGTTACTGAGGCTGAAGATCTTCTGGGCATGTATTACGCTCGTTTAACGTAGTTTAATAGTTCAGATGTTCGTCTATGTCTTTGTAATACCCTGCAAGCCCCCGCAAGGGCGTGTATCAGGGGGTGAACCATCACCAGGCATGCATTCCCACATGAATATATTAGATGTAATTCACATTGAAAGAAACTAGTTACGTGCATATTTTTCAATGGAAAATGAAAATATATTTCATTCGGGAACAAAACCAATTAACATATAATTTTTAAAATATTTAAGAAATAAATGAAATATATATACAGTGACCACCCTAACTATGATCTCCGTGCCTGTGATCAATTTATTTTGAACTCTAATTGTACGAGGAAAAAATGTAATTTTATATCTATCTGTTCGACAGTCAATCTCCCTGATTTTACTTACGTGATCTGATCTACCGCAGTATGGCAAGGCTAGTAATATATTTGTAACTTTTAGACCTGAAGATCTGAAGATGACGCCGTAGCGTTGAAACTAGTCGTACCAGATTAAAAATCTTAGTGTAAAAATACGTAGTACGTTATTCCTTTTTTTATTTGTAACTTCTTTGCTGAAGTGGTCCTCCGGAATGATATCATAATGATATCTCCCTTATGCAGATGTCAGAAATTATTCACACAGAAGGAGTCTATATGCATGCAAAACATTCAAGGCAAAATATTATTCATATCTTGCGAGAACAAATTAAAATATCATATAATTAACATATCTGCAACATAACTCCAAATATACACTACCTGTCGTAACTAACACAGTGTCCATGTTTATTTTGACCTCCAATCGTACGAGAAAAATTACTTTCAAATCTATCAGTTCTACAATCTATATCCCTGAGCGTACGTATTCTGATGTACCGTAATCTGACGTGGCTTGTAATATATTTTGAACTTCTTCGCTGAAGTCTTTGCATATTAGGTCGATTTAGTTCAAAGAACAGTTAAATTTGACTGAACATTTCTTAGTTCTCCTTCATGTTACTTCGGTACATTCATGCTTTCTACACGATGTACATAAATTTTCATGGATTGTTTAAGTCATATATAAAGCAACCATTTTCCGGAAATTGCTCCCTTACAGATTTTTTAAATATCTAATTATATGTAGCTTCTATTATTTATATTTTGTGGCAATTAGCGTCCTTTAAAAAAAAAGGTTTCAAACATGAGCGAGTCGGCTCAAGAGAAAATTGTTAGCCTCTGTCGGACTTCCTTCCATATCGTCACAAATGGTACGCCTATCTTATCAAGGGCTCAATGTATGAAACTCTTCGCCGCGTAATCTTATAATCGCTCTTGAATTTTTATTTTCGTTTCCCTGGAACAAGGCAAGATCATGTTGGGTGTGCATTTTCGTGGAAAGGTGACCTCAATCTCTCATCTTCAATCAACCCCTTCCATTTATATTTATGAATTATCTCTTGGCAGATATATTTATCAACGCTCTGCGAATCGTATTATTTTTCATATTTCCTATGATTTCATGACATAGTTTCACGAGTTTTTGAAAGATTAATTCAAAGATGATCAACGCTGAGAATGCTCTGAGTAAAAATTTCTAACGATCAAGTCTTAAATTACTTCTCAATTCTGACCCGTCTTATAGAATATTCGACATATTGGTATCCTCTTTTTTTTATGTAATTTCGGCTTTTTTATTGTTGAAATCTTGCGAGAAAAATTTCTCCTTTGTTCCTAACTTTTTTTGTTCTCTACGCTCCCTGATTCTTCAACGACTAAAGCATCTCATTTCCTTTCTCATGTAAAGAAACCAAAGTACCTTAATCACTATAAATGGATGTGAGAAAAAAGCAAATATGAAGTAAGGATTAAGACAAAGACGTCCGCTTTTACCATATATATATATTTAACTTAAATATTGAAGAGGTTATAGAACAATGAAGGAAAAGACTGATGGTATAAAAATAAATGGAAAAAATATACATCGCATTAGGTTTGCAGATGATATATTGGTCCTGGCAGAATCAGCCAAAAATGTGAATAGAGGGATTAAATCCTGTCCACGGCATTGGCAAAATGGAAACTGAAAACAAAAACGAATACAACCAAAGCTGTGGTGATTTCTGTAAACAGGACCGAAACAGGATTCAAGGGTAAGCCAAGTAGAAGAGTTCTGCTACTATAGGAGCATTATTACAGGAGGTGACAGATGGAATTCTGCGGAGAAAAGCCCTGTAAAAAGAATATTTTAGAGAACAAACATATGAAATCGGAATTTAGAAAATCTTTAACAAAAACATTTATTTGGAATACGTTGTTGTATGGATGTGTTACGTGGACTTTCGGAAAAATGTAAAGGTGTCGTTTGGAAGCAATGGAAATGTGGATTTGGAGAAAGAGGAATGACAAGAACAAGATGAAGAGACAAGAAAAGTAATTTAAAAGTTTTGAGGGAAATTAAAGAGGGGAGAAAATTAATGAAAGAGATTGAGAGAAAAGGAAAATGAAATTTGTTGGACATTTTCTGCGACATAACAACTTCCTAGAAAATATAATGGATGAAAAAGTATTAAGATAAAAAAAGGAAGAGGAAGGAGTTCCTGGATGGCATAAAAAGTACTATGGGAGTAACAGCATAATCGTAATTGAAAAGAACAGTAATTAGAGGAGACACATGGCTGCAAAGACAAGACTCTGCCCTTAGAAGATGATGATGATGATGATATAATTAACTGAAGTGATATTATGATATGTCAATACATTAAGGTTAATAAGGCCGTATGCATATGGTTATTTATCAATAAGTCATTTACTTATTTTACTTTCGGGAATCAGGAATAAAGAGACAACTCTTCTCTTTTAGGACTAAGCCCTATCGGTGTCTAATAAACATAAGCCTGGATATTTAGCTTTCTCGTCCAATTTGTCTTTTATTATTCCGGAATGCTGGTCGAAATGAAGGTCCCATTATTCCAGTATCAATATTCAACAAACGTTTTTTAGCGTCGTCAGGCCTTCAAAAATACAAATATGAAAACAAAAAAGTAATATCGGCTGCAACTTGCAACAGCCATATTAGTGAAATGTAGTTACGACCAACGTAGCAGTGTAACAAGCTCGGAGAAATTAGGGAGGGAGACATTTGTTGAGTGTGTGGGTTGGAATGGAGGTTAAATTTATTATGCAGATTTCAGGATGAACACTTCAGCGCAGAATTAAAAAAATATATTACAAGCCCCGTCACACTACGGTAGATCTGATCACGTACGTAAAATTAGGGAAATAACAGATAGATATAAAAATTACATTTTTTCCTCGTACAATTACAGTTCAAAATAAATTTATTACAAGCACGGAGATCATAGTTAGGGTAGCTAGTGTATATATTTTATGGCTTGCATGCTTTTTAATTAAATGTTAATTGTCTTTGTTTCCACATGATTATTTATAATGTTTTATCATCGAAATTTTTAATGTAATTGGTTTCTTTCAATGAGAATACGTAGCATTTAATATATGCATTCCTGGTGATGGCTTACCGCCTGCCACACCCCGCCCCTGCGGCGGCTTGCAGTCTATAACGTGGACATACACGAAAAACATGAAAAAACTCTAAAATTACTTATATTATTTTCATAGGATTTTCCGCGCCTTTTCAGATTCCATACTGCATAGAGTCTAAAGAAAATGCCTTTTGATTCTCTGTACATGCTCGATTGAGATCCTATTAAAATGTTTCATTTGTTAGTTTTTTTAACTTTTGTTTCTATTTAGTTGAAATGATGCCCTATGGTTTATTTAATAAAATTTTCTAGACTTCACAGTAATGACGTGCCTTTAACTTTTCTGCAGTCAATAGTTTGTAAGGATTTATGTGTTGTATTGATTCTTTAAAAATATTTTCTATATCATTACATAGGTTTCATAATCATTAATTTTTTTAGTATTGATTTTTCTTCAATAACGACGGTTTTTTTACTTCTTTTATACTTTTGTAGCCACATTTTAACACTAAAACTGGATCAGCCCTTGCAGACTACCTTGAACCTCACAATTTCTTTGATGAAAAGAACCTTTATCTAATTTATTGCATAACATATTCCATAGAAATTTTGATGCATAGAAAAAAATCACATTTCACATAAATAAAGATGTTTTTTTCTTTTGTTGATAATTCCGTCATCCTTATCTATTCCAAACCAGCTTAGAAAGACACGTGGAATCAGTTATTTTGTGGTAAAATACCAGACATGCATTAACTACACTACTTTATCTAATTCAGATCTCTTGGTCGATGACTTCAAGTACTGTCTCTTACGACTCGCAGTAAGAACGAAATTTTAAATGTATATGTAAGGGGATTTCCCTAATTTTATTTCCGTGATCTAATCGTTCTAAGGGACTGGGACTTTTAGTTGAACGTACCTTATAACCTTCGTTCGATCAGTGTTTCACATCTGAGTTCGTCCAGAATCTTGTGACGATCACAATTTTTTCACACCGGCCTTTGCACTAATCTCTATGCTCTGCGCTGTACTCTGAAAATAGATTTTGCTAATATTTCTCATTTTTCTTACAAGGTGTTGTTTCAAGTTTGGTTAGCTATTAGGCTTTTCAGGAGGAAGGGTATGCAAGGATGGGAATGGAAGGATAGAAGGAAGTTCGAGCCACCAAGAGTGGGAGGCTAACAATTTTTCCCTGGCGTGAAAAATGACGATTCCAAAATAGATAATTGTGAATCAGCGGAAAGAGCTTGCGAGTAGTAGCATCTTTATTTGGTTCATAAACAAGTTAATTTAATCAAGACAGTTCCTCACTTCTGTGGGGACACGTCTATCTCCAAGTCTTCGGATACGTGCAGACACAGGCGTTATCTTCTGGAGAAAGAGCGAACTCAGTGATTGATTTTGGAAGCGTTGTACATTTCAGGCGCTGGAACTGTTCGAAGTCATAATTTGTAGCTTAAATTGAATTGAATAGTTCCTCAGTGTTAATTGAGTCACTATTCCATCAGTAAAAAGAAAAAGTCGAATTTTCATTTTATTATTAGAATCAGTGACGGCTGTGTTTAAGTCTATAGAATCAATTTCTAAATCCTCCGTGTTTTTGGCTCATGTGAAAATATTTAATCGCAAAATCTGAACTTCAGAAAATAAACACCAGTCACACCAAAGTTTGGTTTGAAATAGTGGAAGTAGAGTTCAACTCAGCGACTCCAGTAAGAGTTTAAAATTCCATCAGCAGTTTAAGGGTGTCGGTCTATTGTGGTGTTTTGGGGTTTCTCGGAAAGATCAGTTGTCCGAAAAATCTCTCAGTCTTAGTTTAGCGGGGCATAACTGGAATTTTGTAATAGGGCCTACCAGTTTATTATCCGAACCCACCCTCGACAAGCAAATGTCACAAGGTCGGTAAATATTTAACAAGGATACCGTTGCTTGAAAACTATAAATATGCATCTACATATCTACTTTACCTATATATCTACATATCTATACATCTAATAAATACTCAGAAAGCTGTCAGAAGAGCGTATGGCAGGTGGTGCAGTTCACACCACATATGCATGCATAATTATTTAGGACTAAAACAGCACTTTTCATGCAAATTTTTAATTATTAGTTCATGCCACATCAATTTTAACATTTATAGGATTGTAACGATTGCGACAATATCTATTCTGTTCTACAAATTGTACGAGGAAAAAAATCGCATTTTAAATCTATTCCTTCTAGAGTCTATTTCTCTAGTTTTTACGACTCTAGTTTATAAAACTGGTGTGAGATATGGGAGTTGGAACTAAATTTGAAAAAGTTCGTGACGATGAACTTTTGGAGGAAGTCCAGTACACCCGAAAACTTTTACAACGTTAACAAAACAAATTTAACCAACG
>WURS02024007.1:0-11852 GCA_011762765.2 Rhinocypha anisoptera | reverse complement strand
CTGTCCTCGCTACCTTGTCCTTGTTGGAGCCAAGTAGGTTCCTTAGCGTGTGTTGGTTATAGAAGGCAGCCTTAATCAAGGCGTCTCTTATATCAAGGTGGTCGAATGTGAAGGTGATGCTCGACTGTGTTCTTCGATTTTTAATAGCATAGTGAATCATGAATTCTTGCCACGAGGTCAAACGGTCAATAAGGAGTATTACCTACAAGTTCAACGCCGTTTGCGTGAAGCAATCCGAATAAAACGCCAGGATTTGTGGAAAAACAATTCGCGGCTTTTGCACCACGATAATGCACCTGCTCACACTTCATTGCTTGTACGTTAATTTTTGGCCAAAAACAGTGCTGTAACAATGCCCCAGCCTCCATATTCGCCAGACATGGCTCCGTGTGACTTGTTCCTATTTCCAAAAATAAAGATAACCTTAAAGGGGCGTCGTTTTACAAGAAGAGATGACATTAAAAGAGCGTCGCTAAAAGATCTAAAGACTATCCCAAATATCGAGTTTGAGAAGTGTTTCGAGGATTGGAAGAAGCGCTGGCACAAGTGCATAACATCTAATGGGGACTATTTTGAAGGCGACAACGTAAATGTAGACAAATAAATAAATATTTTTTCAAAAAACTAAATTTCCCATTATTTTCTGAACACACCTCGTAAGTGCGACCATATATCATTCTGCTTTTTTTTAAATGTTTCGAAATCTGTATCGTGATGGATGAAATACGGAAGAATTATTCATAAATACCCGACTCGTCCGGAAAGTTATTCCACGTGCGATTGAAAATATGACCGAAACAATGATTTGACGGGTCATCTTGTAGATATCTTCGTAGAAATTTCCGTTCCATCATGCTTTCTACAGCATTTCTAAAAAAAACATATTCAACAAAATGTGCTCGAAAGAAAGCAGGAAGTAAAGCAACTTTAAGAACGTTACCGGCTTTTTCCGCACTGAGGCCCCTTAAACCAAAAAAGGCTAAACTGGATCTCTATTTGAGTTTTAATCTAAAAATATATGCCTTTATTTGGGGACAAAATTGGATAGTTCGTGTTCATTCATGTTTTGACGTGATTGTTCAAAACTTTTTAGACAGAAGAATACGTGGAAGATGTAAAATAATTAGTCCAAGATGAGAACTATACCATACTATAGGCCTCGAAAAACTTGGTGGCACTCGACTGTGATGAGCGTGACGCCAGAGAGGGCCAGGCGATGTTGAGACAGGTGTTGGTAGAGGGAGGTAGAACAGTTCATGGTAGGCAGAGCAACCAACTTGCTTGCAGTAACCCTGAACGGACTTCATTGAGTGGAGACAAAGTGCAACGGAGAGCACCTTGATTTAAAAAGCATTAAATAGGGAACACGCAAAACATAAGCGAGAAACTGGACACACGATTAAACAGGTGACATAAAATAACGGAGCGGGAACACTAATAACGAAATGTGCCGATCCGAGCCCAAAGTTGTCAAAGAAGGACTTGCCTGAGAGCTGCCTTCCTCGCCCACAACGAGGGAGTTTTAGACAATGAACTCTTCCACCATATAGTAGTTTCTACGCAAGTACCGCCGAGTTTTTCGATGTCTATACCTCGTAATGTATATACACGATAAAAATATTCGTGGGAGTACTGATTAAATTCATGAGCCCTAATTCTAATAATATAATTCCCTTTTACTATATCATTGTGAAGAATATAATGGATGGTACAATAGAGGAAAAGACCCCGCGAGGAAGAACGAGGGATAAATGCATAGGGAATATAATAAGACACGTTAGAAAGAACTACCGAGGGGTAAGAGAGCTAGCACTAAAGGAAAGGCTGGAGGGCTGCACTCAAGCAATCTTCGGATTGAAGTACTAATGATAATAAATAAAAAACTCACTCCTATACAGTTGTATTTTTTCATATTTTAATATATGCTGGCCAAAACAGACTGAAAATCCAGTTTTCATATCAGATCATACGGGCTTCTACGTGGATTCAATACGAAAACCACAAAAAAGGCAAGAGCTTCTCCTTGAAGGACGGGCCGCTGTGTAGTAAGCTAACTTACAAGCGTGCAACCGCTTTGAGGTAGACATCGATGGAATGCTTAAAGGGAGGGGAACATGGAAGAGTGAAAGAAGAATTGCGGCCACAGGTACGTCGAGCCAAGTCATTCAAAATGAAGGGAGGCATCGGTCGGCGCCGAAGGAAGTGAAAAAAAGGGGGAGAACTCGAGCCGTGAGGAATCGTGTCAGGGAGCGAGGAGTCAAGTGAGATATCTAGTTCCCATGCGATGGACCCACCTCTGAATGACAATGAAGGCAACCAACCAACTTTCTCCTCGCTGCCACTCTCCAATCTCCACACCCAACCTAGCCAGCAATTCTCCTCTCCTTTCTCTTCCTCCTCTTTCGGACCCCCGGGCCTCCACCTTCTCCCTCTAAGTCATCCCGCAGACGCGAGGACCATTCCTTCCTTCCTAATCCCGTCCAATCCAAAACCATGTTATATTTAAACGAATTACGAGTATAATACAATTTCCTCTCAGTTATTACGAGTATAAAACACCCTCCTCCCTGTTATAATTTTGCAAAATACTTCCGAAAATCGACGATGTCTCAGGCAATTGAAGAGTGGCAGCAAAACTTTATGGAAGTCCATCATACTGGGGGTTAAAGAACCAACTATGCAGTCTCCGTATGGATTTTTATTTAACACGACCAAGGTTTCATAGCAGGTCTACATCACCCGGTGGTAATATAGCCCTTCTACTAAACCATGCTCGCATCAAATAAAAATTCATGTCGAAACTGCATAGTTAGTGCATTTACATCCACCGAAATTTTCGTAATGGAAGACTTCGTGAGTCCGAGGACATTTCTCCTGACGGCATTACTTTACCACTTGGAATTCGAAAGGTTCTTAAATAACTTACCAATGAAAAACGACCTCGTCATATTTTAACGTAAAAATATCGCGGATGGAAGGATGCAACATATCAGTGGGTCCTGGATCCCTTCAACTCCAATATACAGGATTCATAAAAAGCGAACTTGAGAACTTAAATAGAAGGTATTATTTTCCTTAATTAGGTCCCACGTATAGTATCCAAAGCATAAGTTCCTAATGAGGTAGTCTTGGAATTATTATTATTTATTGTTTTGGATTATATGATACACGAAAGTGTGTCACAAGGTTATTGAAATAATTAGCATAGGAGCCTTTAGTTAATTGTAGGTTTAGGTGCAGATTGAATTTACTGTGTAAATTTGAGGTATCTCATAGCAGAAGATCATAAGGACATATTTTTTTTAATCGTCTTACTACGGAAAAACGGACCACACACATTAAAAACGACGAGATGGACTATGGAACGGATATATTTAAAATGTCATTTTCGTCGTATGATTAGTGAGCAAAATAGATTTTTCTGCGACCTCTGATTCAAATACTGTCCTGTTTAAGCACGATCGAGCATTCTGTTTAATCTGGTGAAACAGGAGTCCTCCGTTCTTTATCTGATATGCGAGACAATTACTAGTTGCATCATAAGTAAAAACACGGAAGTGAATATTCGCGACATTCAAGCTTCACACTCTAAGCAAATTGGTCACATATTCCATTCCATGTAGCGATATTTCACTAAACAGAATTGAATTTATAAGTAACAATTGTTACCCATTAGCTTAATTGCAGACGTAGAGGAATTAGGGTTCGGATAAAAGGAAGCAACAGAAAACACTGTATTTGGTGGCTCGCGAGTGAGTGAGCATCTTCAACAATTAGATTAGGAAAAGTTTCTTACGTGATATAGATGCGACTCCTGTTGCCTTGCTTAAGTAGAAACAGATTTAACTAATCGGAACGTTTCCAAGAAATAGAAAGTAAGTGGCCCGGAGTTGGCCATGATCCGATTAGATCACGATGCGGCAAAAGAACAGCTGACGACTACCAAAAACAGACAGAAGGTGATACCTGTAAAATGAGGACAACGATTTAAAGTAGTCCCATGGTGTTTCTAAGTATGCCTATTGAAGGTGACAGGGTCAACTCTCGGGCAAAGAAATTCCATCTCAAATGGTATTCGTCGGTGATATATCAACTGGGTAGTTTAATTACTAAATACTCGTAAATAATTATTTACATTTTTAACCAATTATTTTCGTTTTAATTCATTATTTGGAACTTGATTAAATTAAACTTGTATTTTTAATATCAATCCTTTCTGCATCTAGAGATTTATTGTTACCGTGTTAAACAAATAGTTTCTGAAATTATAAAAATATGTTGATTTTATATAAATGTTGTATTTTTTATTAACTCATCCGAGAAAAAGAGTGTAACAACGAATAATAACCAGATTCAGATCTTTTCAAAGAAACCGTTGAATTTGTGACAACTACTAAGGAGATCTTGGAAAATTAGAGTGTACAAATTCCTTGTACTCAGTCGTTATATCCCTAAACAGGAATTCAGGAAATGTGTACTTCAAAACGAGAAGTCTTAATTTCACAGAATCATCAGAGGCTCTGGAAACTTTATACTATTAAGCAAGGTGATATATCAAAGAATCAATTCGAAATATAAAATGATGCATTTAACTCGGCGGGAGCTCTATCAGCAAATCTAACATCCCTATTTACAAGCAGGGGCAATCATAAAAGAATCATCGGGTACAGCCACATATGGAAAAATATTATTCCAAAACTGAGTTTTTATTATGACTGAACTGCATGCTCAATACGTCACAGATGCCGAGCACCAGACACGCGATCCATTTACTAAAATTCCTTTCACGCCCGAAATTAAATCGCTGGAGTCATCTCTCACGGCGACCGGGTTCTATCTAAGATTACGAAAATATAAAACAAAATAGAAATAGGTCAAAAACATGCTAGGGTAAGTTTTGTAGGAGAATTTGAAGGGGGCCAAAAAGATGAATCGAATATCGATAGCCAAACTTTCCAAGGAAACGTCCTACGGACCACGCCCATGTTCGAAGAGATTTTGCCTCGGGACTTCATACATAATGGATGAGAATTTAAATAGGTCACTGGAGGGATGGTATTTTATGCACGATCAAATAATTAAAAATTTAACCGGAAACGTATGAGACTCGCATTATTATTTTCGTCCATTTTTACGTTTAAGCAAGTAGGGAGAAGTCATGTGCAACTCTCCACCAGAGTAACGTGTCTAAAACATTTTATAAGCATCTTTAATTCTCCCCATCTCCAATTACAAGCTTTAATAATGACGATATCCCTCACATTTTCAGATCTTTTATGCTGTTTATCTCATAAAATTCATCGTTCAAAACTTCTCTTTATTGATCGATATCATTTCAAACACTCTTCGGTGTATATATCTTCAGCGGTAACTGTAATTGAGACAGTGTTTTACACGATATTCGCCGAACTCTTTCATTAATGACCCAGTGCATCAATTTACCTCCAGTTTAAGAGAACCAACATGTTACCGTATTTTTTACTTAATTATATATGTATGGCATTCCCTGGAAAAAGGGGCAATTGAAATTCATTTGACTTTCGATGAAGAGTTTCTTTTAGTAAAAGCACATTCATTTGATTCAGAATAAATATTCCTTTGACCAGACCCTTACCTTTACCTTTGACTTTTCTGCGTATTGATCTTGACTTCAGGGTACTATCAAGGCAAAATGGTAATTTTTCCTGGGGTTTTTTTAAAAGCCATCAATTATAGTATGCGTTGTAGAGGAGCATTTATTCGTCCCTCTAGATCAATCCGAAAGTGAAAAAATCTACTTTAGGTATAGGCTACAACAAGAAGGACATCAACATTAATAATGTTTAAAAATCACTTTTCTCTCAGTTTAAAGGCAAATTGATTTAATATTTAAAATATTATCCAACAAGACGAATTATAGTGAATAAACTCTAGGTTTTTCAATCAAAAACGCCCTCATTTTGAAGTAAAAATTCGTAATACCGTAACTAAAACTTAGAACTTAAAACGTACATTATTTATGCAGTAAGCACGTGTATAACAAAAATAAAATCATATTTTTAAGAGCTGTGATGAGCGCGAGTTCTAAAAGAAACATTGTATTTAGTTTACATATCCATAGCGACATTTTACAGAGAGTACTGGTATATACAAGGTCCACAAAGTATAAGATCGTATAAGGATATAAGATCCCTCCACATGTCTAAGAACCTTGTGGTATATCATCTGATAAGGACTGGCATCGTTGCGGCAATTCAATTTAGGATTAAAGGTTTATTCACTTTCCCCCGAATAAATAATTTTAGTGTGTCGGTTGCTCCTTATAAAAGACTGCGACACGATATATATTAACATTCTTGACATTTACTGATCGCATTGTAAAAATAAGAAAGTGTAAATTTATGGAAGCAGAAGAGATTGGCTGAGTGGTCGAGAAGAGCCCCAGCGATGGATGAATTCAAGAGTGCTATAACCCGCGAAATAAATATTTCTAAGCACTTAAAGCGTATTTTTATACAAGTAACGAATTTTCAATAGCCAGATTTTCTATTTTATCTTGAATAATAACTGCATTTTCACAAAAGTAACTTTTTTCCATGTACAATAACGTGTACAGAAAAGAGAGTCATATCTTTACAATGTGGCTCTTTCCCACATAGTTACGACTTTTATTGATTTAATATACAAGTTCCCACAATTTTCGCATTATTAGACATCTTACTTGCAAATACTTGTCTTACGTCATGGGGAGTGGACTCAAGACTTTTATGGTGGTCCCCTTTCCCCCGCCATATTGAATTTTAAGCTTCGAAATGTTTCTTAGTCAATCCTTATCAAGACAGGATCGATCAAATCATATGCTAATAAAACAAAGAAAGAATGAGGCTTAGCTTCCGCGAAAGAGAGGAGAAAAGTTCCAATAAGAGAAAGTAATTACCTGCCTCCTTACTCTTACTTAACAGTTCTATTCTTATATGTTTCATATTTTCATCGCTTAAATCTATACGAAATCTCGCTCCCGCGTGTATAAAATATTGAAATCAAAACCCACAGGGTGCGAAATACTGCCGGCTGGCCTGGTTGAACATATGAAATATGTAATCCAAAGGTTTCGAGTTCAAGTTCCCCCTCGGACATAGGTGTTTTGTTCGTCCAATTGTGTTTTTCATCGAATTTATATGTCTACCTGGTTATAGACGCTGAATAAATACAAATATAGTACTGTAAATTAGAAGTAAATGCAAGTTTATATATTCAATATGATGGGGAGTCCACACTTGTGGATATAACTACACTTGTAGAGTCACACGAGAAACATAGAACACAAATAAAATAACACACTTGGATCCGAATTTTTGGTGGTCGAGGCAAACCTTTTTCTTAGGGGTCGAGAAGGAAGAAGAGGAAGAAGTTTCTTCTTCCTCTTCTTCCCTAAGAAAAAGGGGCTCCTCGACCACCGAAAATTCGGATCCAAGTTTAATTGTTCTTTTATTTGTGTTCTATATTTCTGTTTCTCGTTTGCTTCTGTAAGTGTAGTTATACATATATATATATAATTAAAAACTTATTTGAAATATTTTTCAATAAAAATTTCGCCAATTAGCCTCGAAGGATTAAAACTCCATAATCCGAAAATGAATTTACTAAAACCGATCATATCTTCAAGGGTTTTTATTTTTACTGGATCATAAGGTAATGGATTTTTTTATTAATTCAGGGTACTGGTTTTCTCATACAATACTTCATTCATGTGTGAACTATTCCGTCATGATTTAAGCTAACTTTGAATGATTCACTGTGTGCTTTTCTTAGAAAGAAAGACTGGGTCCTAATACCCCCCAGCCATGATCCCAAATTAATGTCTTTTGTTGATGGGTAACACCCAAAGGAGTAGTGCACGCCTCACTCATGCGGTGTCATGCTTAAAATCATGACGAAGAAAGAGTAATGTAGGAGGGTGAGTGGTGACGGCAGGAAAGACGCCGGCGTCTCTGGTGGAGACGTCGGCGTGGGCGTGGGAGAGAAGTCGCGAGGTGTGAGGCGGAGGAAATGGAGAATGGGAGGGAAGAGAGCTCGGTTGGGGGGCTTATAGGGGAGGCGGGGAAGAGAGAGAGGGGAGGGAGGTTTAATGGAGTACGGGATAGACCGTCATCCGTCTGATGGCTACGGGGGACACAGAGAGAGGCACGTCAGGAAGAGAAAACGCAGGGTGAAGGGAAGTTGAAGTCGGAAACGAAAAAGAGAGGTAGTAGAGGGAAAGAAAGTGGGAAGGGGAAAAGGACGTGGAGAGGGGAAGGAGAGCGTAAAAAAGGTAAAGGAAATGGATTGAGGAACGAAGTGTTTCTGGGGACTGGAGACCGGAGTTAACGGGAAAGGTTAAAGTGATTTGATGCCCCCGGGGGGGGGGGGGGGAGGGGGGAGACCAACTGAAAGATGGAAGAAATCGGATTAGATTAAATGGCCTCCCTTCATTTTTTTTGGAGTAAGACTTCTGAGATTGAGAATGGTGAGTTAAAAAAGGACACGAAGTATTCCCCCCCCCCTTCTCCTTCCTCTTCATTTTTTTTTTGGTCTCCCCTTCCCACTGCTAAAGTAATGTGGAAGTTGGTGTGCCCTATGGATGGGCAAGGGAGTGACGTAAAATGAACATCTCCCGAACAAAATGGAGGGAGGGAGAAGAGAGAGACAACAACAATGTGAAAAATGGGACATAGGAAACTCGGGAAGGACGTTGGATACGACAAAGGGAGCAGGACAAGCATAAATGTAGCTCCCAACGAAAGGAAATGTGGGTATAGAGGAAAATATAGCAGTAGAGATTGGAGATTCAGTCATGAAATTCCTCTACAAATTAAATTGATCGATCACAAAAATGTAACAAAAAGTTTTTCAGATATATCCCCGGTATCCACTACACTAATGAATATCTACGGTAAAACAATATTCTTGCCACAAACATGGACACATTTATTGCAACCGCACTGTCTTCAGTGCCTCCCAAGAAGTTAAATAGGCGTACATTGATGAAATGTTGAAATTTGTCATGAAAATATCATTTGACTTGGCAAATATTTAAGGCTATAGCTCCTAATTATATGTCATCAATGGTCACTATAATAAGAATAAGATTGTGAATCATTTTTACGGAATGAATCTGCTTTCGGTTTTCTGCGAAATTAACAGAGCAAGATGATTACACGGAATAATACCTGTTTCAACTATTACTTTCAACATTTAAGCTGAAACTACCCGGTCGAGTGTAATGTGACAAAATATTCCTTCCTTCCCGCATTATTAGTATAATATTTTCGTTACTGAAACTAATATATGTAAGTTCGTGAATGCAGAAAAAGAATAAAAAAGGTTATGACATCACTTGGTGTAAACGATTCATCAAAAATGATAAATGAACACTCTTGGTACTTTCTACAATTTTGCTTGATACTAGCCAGGTTTCGACTTCACACATCCAACGCCTTTTGAATGCACACATCATGAGGAAACTTAAAGAAGATACCAATAACAAGCACATATATATCTATACATTTGAGAGAAGGGAGAGGTGGCATTGAGATTCGAGGGTTGGGGTAAGGAATGTATTGGTAGAAGGGGGACAGGGGTACATTGCATAAGAGGGGAGGCTTGACGCATCAGGTCGTTAGGATCGAAAGACAGGCCGGGACAGTGGAAGATCTACGTCTTAGGGTGATAAAGAACCATAAAAAATGTCATTAATGATTTAATCATTCGAGCCAACAGCCTCTAGAATCTCTCGAGAGCTTCCCCCACCCTTGGTTTCCCCCCCTCCTCCGTCAAACATATTTATTTGTTTCTCATATTTTATATAGTTACTTGACATTGACTGCATGAAGTCAAAACCTGGGTATTACCAAATAATTTTGTTTAATAAACCAAGTGTTCATTTATAATTTACGATGTAGAATGCATCTAAACGCATCTAAATTTAATTTCCATCGCCGTAGAGGAACTATAGGATAACATTCTTCTATTTAGAATCGAGGGCGAATTCGGTAAATAATTTTAGGATAAATCGGCCTTTTTTTCAGTTTTAAATGTATTTTGGCATTTTAATTTTTAACGTTCTTTTCAGATTCATAAATAAAATAAGTTGAGGCATTTCAAGAAGCACGTATTTCTGTTTTTAAATGTTAAAGATACCATGAAATATAAACCTATATTTAGATCTATATATAAAAAAATGATTTTCTCGTGAATACTGCAAAACCATTCCCTCTCCCAAAATGTTCCAAGCATTTGTGATAATACGCTATTAATTATCTACTCACAACCAGTGATGCAGGAACCGACAGAGTGAGGCCGTTGTGAGACAGGAGAGTTACCGGGAGTAATAAGGAAAATCTTATGAAAATTGTAGACGAAAATGACCGACAATAACGAAATCCTTAGTAAATTCTGTACACAAGGCTGACAGCTATAAAACCCACTTCAAAAAGTGGACGTCTGCCTCCCTATAAAACAGATTAAATGCTTAACTACTTAGATTTGGTGGCTGTCAGCATAATATTTGTTATTCATATACCTGACTCCTTTTGTGAATATCTAAAAATGATTTTTATATGCTTGAGTATTCACTTAACTCTATGAATGAGGTGCATATTTTTTGGTAGATGTTTGGAGAATTATAACATTATAACCTAATTGATATCCTCAAAAGAAAAAAATGGAGGGTATATGTAGGGAAAATACAACATAACGAGTTAATTTTCTTGGAGCACATTTTTCATTCTGTACTTTTTAAATTCCCTTCCCCGCTACACGCGCGGCCAATTTTCTCTCCCTCCCCCCTTGTCTCTAACCTGATGTTCCCATTTCGGCCCCGACCGTTCCTCCCTTCAACGTGACACCGCCCCCCCCCTCCCCCCGAATCTCTTATACAAAGTCTGTTTCACCCAAAAGCCTTCCGAAAAAATCACCTACCTTTCTCTCTCCCTCACTATATTCCTGTATTTCTCTTCACACACACCCCCACTATATTCAACACGGTTTAATTTGTCTTTCCCTCAAATCCAAATAACCTCTTCACCCTCCCACAAGTTATATCCATGAGAGGCATTCTCGAATTGCTCGAATTTGCTCTCAGTATCTAAATTTATTAACACTTCTTGATCACAAACACCAGTATGATGCATTGTTATTTTATGGGTGATTTTCCTACATGAAGTTTTTTCCCCTCGACCCACTGCCTTGTTCATGAGTTACCGCTTTAGACTTTTCCGTGGTAAAGTCTTGGGAGGTTTTTCTTCTGCGAGGGCTCCATCCACTGACTGTGTCGCCCTTTGGAACATGACTGCATGTCAATTTCGATCCCTGAGGATATTTAGTTGCATACCTGACTCAAGAAGAGTAGGACAGAAGGGGAGCAGAAGCGGTTGGTTTAATGGGGAGTTACGAAATATGGCTTGTGCCCATACTGGAGATAAGGGAGGATATATGTGAATTGGCTGTGCTTTTAACCATTTTGTAAAGCTATTGAATTACTTTCACTGAAGAATTTGATCTTCGAGTAAATCATTGGATCAAAATAACGGCCTTTCGATTAATTTACAATTTATTAAAAGGGCAGTTTAGAAATATAGTATTGCTACCATCATGTTATCGAAGACATGAATTCTTGGCTACGGGGAAACGTAAATTCCATGCTATAAATGTAACAATAGAAATTTGGTTCTTTGTAACAAGAACTTTTTATTAATCCTAACCTACAGTCCGAGAATCCATACCTCAGGTGTAAGTTCTCCGTCTTAAGCTATTTTTTATGTTTCTTATGTGTTTTTGTGATTTTTTCATCGTATGTGCACATATATATTTTGTGTGTGTGTATATATATATAT
>WURS02023997.1:0-11852 GCA_011762765.2 Rhinocypha anisoptera | reverse complement strand
TTTGCAAGTAATTGTTGCAATAATTTGTAAGTTTGTGATTAATGTAAATTTATGTTACCACCTGACCAGATGGTCAATTTGTAACTAATAATCATAATATTTTACATGACACATATTCACTTAAATTATTAAATGGTATTACATCGTGGCACTATGAAATTGGCAATTTGTGGAAATGAAGTCACAGATTAAAAAAAAGAAATTAGTTCAACAAATTAGGTGACTACTGTTTATAGTTTTCAATGTCTGGAAGTCATTTAGGAAAACTTTAATTAAAAAAGATCTTAATTTAGATTTAAACAAGAGGCAGGAAGTAGCATTTTTGATATCTGATAGTAATTGGTAGTACATTTTGATGGTGGCATAAATCTAAATTAATTAAGATTAAGATTTAAAAAAAAATTAATGATTGTTTTTAAGATCTAAACGAATTTTCCTCCTTAATATTTGTATTGTGAACTCACATTGTAATTTTATTGTCACAACGCGCTTGTACTGACTCAACTCCACACTCTACCTTGCCCTTGACACAAGTGGGTATAAATACCCATTAAAGATTATTTGTAGAAAACATTAGATGATGCTTCACAGCAAAAGAAAAACCTAGGTAGAAAAATAAACATTTTCTGTGGAAACACAGTTTACCACTTGAACCTTGAATCATAGCCACATAGTTACGCAAAATGCTTTAATTGTGAATGTAAAAGGTTAAATTTAAGAGAGGAACTTACGGTCCTAATTTCGCCTGAGCAATAAAGACAGCATTATTATTATTAATGCTGTCTCAGCTCAAAAAAAAATACCCGAAAGACAACATGGTTAACACAGAGATATTACAATGGGACCGGGTGCAGGCAACTAATATTTCATGGAATAAAATGACATTATGATGATGAATGCAGTCTTTGGGCATGCTGATGACTGTGGTCATTTTGCATCAAACATTTAAAGTTGAACGCTAAATGATTCACGGGAATGTTATATCTTTAGGTATCATGCAGTATTTCTTGGATAAAAAGGACTCACTCGCTTAAAATCGAGTTACACAAAACTCATCCAACGTTACAAAAGGTTGTTTTTCACTTAGAGGAACCAAGGCAGAAATGAACGTTACCTCGAATGGCACTTCATCCCAAAACTTATGAGTGGAAGGAAGGTGCTGACCAGGTATCATGGTAACAGGCAAATCTTTGCAGCAGTGGTCGCTTATATGGAAACCCCATCGCCTTGCCCTGGAAAGGCTGCAGTACTGAGGAGCCTCAGACCCCTCATGCCACTGAAATACAAGGAGGCATACAAGGTGTCGTCATTAGTTACGGTAATTCACACTTTAGCATGGTTGATTTTTCTGGTAATTTTTCAAACAAAAAAAATTTGTACCACTGCGAATGTATGTGCGTACCAAAGTACTGCTCTGTATTTGAGCCATGTAGTAATGTACTAGAGGCCTGCTTGGCGGGTGAAACATCTGGGATAAGGTCTTTTCCCGGGCACTCTCTTTATCCCCCCCCCTCCATTTCCTGTTTTTAGACTGTGTGAATGGCGAACTAATGGTGTGGATTATTTAACATCCTGCATACACAAAGTGGGAATAAATGAGACCTACGACAGCCACCTTTTCTTTTTAAAATGCACCAGAGTGGAGTAGCACTTGTATTTTTACCCTTATTAATTTAGAATGATTCAAGGGTCCTTGTCCTGGAATAGAATCCATTGACTACTTGAGTTATTGAAATCCATAAAGGTCACAGTTTTTTTTTCCACAACACACCCTTGTGGAGTACTTGTTTTCACTATTATTAATTTTGTTATAGTTGTTTAATTTATTTTTATTGCTAATTCATGAGGATTGAAAGATCCCTGACAAAAGGAATAAATCCCATATACCTTGAAATGTGTATGTGTGTGAGAACGAGTCCCACAAAGGTCACAGATTTTCACATCATACCCGAGTGGAAGTTTTTCTGTTCTGCTCTCCCTCATTTTCCCTTTGCTTTGTACGTCCTTTACCTCCCCCTTTTTCACATTTCTTTTTTCACCATATTCTCTTCTTCAATGCCCTGCCAAAGAGTATGGCCTTGGGTATTCAACTAAAAATTTTACACCCATGTCTCTAACAGGGGTGATTTTCTAAAATTAGGACTTGTAAACATTGTAGATTTAACTTTTCAAAGATAATACCAGTTTGTCATATTGAAAATTCAAAGATGATTTTAGCATCCATTCTCCCATTACACATTGGCGTGGATTTTATCAATTGGCCCATTCTATACGTCCTCAGAAAAAGTGAGTAATTAAAGTAGTTTCTAGTTGCCTTATTCCCCCATTGTTCAAGGTCTTACAAAAGGAATGTCAAATCTTTTAGAAACAATGTGTTGGGTTACTCAGGGTTAAATTCTTCATATAACCTTTAAGTCTCGACAGCTGGCCATCTAGTATGATACAAACGAAAAAAAAAAGACCTACTTTTTAAAGGGTATTATTATATTACCAAATAATATTATACAGTGCTACCTCAAAATACGAGTGTAATCCATTTTGTGACAGAGCTTGTCCGTCAAAATGCTTGAATCTCAAATCAATTTTCCCTGTTGATATGAACTGAAATGTGATTAAACTGGATTGACTCTCGTGTCTCTTTGTGGAAATGGTTCACACTCAGAAGGAATGCTTCGGTCAATTTTATCTCAAAGTGATTCATAATTACAACAATTTGATCTGAGATGACAAGCAGTTAATAAAAGACAAAAGAGCGAAAGCATTTCTTTCTGATCGCACGGCTTCAAACTTTTTTATTCTGAGGATTGCTCGCTAACATGCACAATTTCAATGTTTGATAATTTTACAATCGAATCTACGAAAAATCTACAATGGGAAAGCTAAAACATACTCGAGGAAACATTCAAAGAAAAAATATTACTTTGAAACATTGGAGAGAAAAATGTTAACTGTAAAAATATAAATACTCTGTAGGAAAGGTCATTGTAACCATAAAATATGAATTACCTGAAATGAGAATAAGAAGTTTCACTGAATTATCCAAGCCCACCTTACCCAGTTGTGTGATGAAACAAAATTTATCTTTTTTCAAAGTAACATAATCAATGGAAAAAAATATTCAAATGCTGGTAGAGGTAAAGAATTACATTGTAGAAGAAATCATAAAATTTGAGCAACTGGTTAGTTACGAATATGCAGAAATTGTCAAAAATGTATAGTGATGTGCCTCAAAGGCTCACCTTGACTGGATTAGGGTTAAAAATTTATTCATATAATAACAGCTGACAGTAATTGGTTAAACCATTTGACAAAGTTGTACTTACATAGCAACATATTTCATTAGTGAAGGCAAATCCATCATTCTCTATTTCAGTTTCTGCCAAGGAATATACAGGAAAGCCATCACGTTCATAAAGGGATGCAGACTTGTTCTTAAGTTCAAAGAAAAGCTGCACAAGGTCATAGACCCTAAACATCTTCCTCTCCTGGCCTGTGGCAGAAGAGAGAATATTTGTATAACACATGGAACAAAAGAGCTTGGCATGTTAAAAACGTAATTCAGGGAAATTTCAATAATATAAATCTTGGGGTTGTAATCTGTGCTTATGGTGTTAAGTGGCGATAAAGTGAAGCAATGAAAAAAATCAGAAGGTTAACCAGAACAAGAAGTAAATGATAAAATTACAAACCAGCAGCATTTGATATTTTTTCCAGGAAATCAGAAACGCATGGTTCGAATTCACCAACAGTGTAGAGAATTGGTATGTCATCAACATCGGAAGAGTCCTGAAAATGGTACATAGGAATGCAGTAATAACATATACTAGTGAAATCTCACTTAATTATACTTAAGAAATTAAATATATTTTCTCAGCATGATTGATAGAAAGATTTTATTTTATGACCAACCAATTCAGGATTTTAACGAGGGCACCAAATGGTATAAAAAATCATTTAATGTCCGTTTTCCCAGTTAAATAGTTCTTGCCACTGAAGAAATCTAACAATTAACCCAATCGCACTCACAGAAATTTCCATTTTTCCCCCAGAAAGCTTACACCTGATTTTTTAAGATTTCATTGCTTTTAAAAAAAATATTTTTTGCAAGTCTACCTTTTGACACAGGAAGATGAAACTTTTGACTAGTCATTCAAAACATATTGTTGTTTAAGGAAAAATAACTTTTAATTTTGAAAAGGTAATATTTATTTTGTTCAAAAAATAATTTTTAATGTTATATAACATCAAAATATCTAAAGTTATCACTGTTTTGCATGTACATGAACTAAAATACAACAACTATTTATTTTTGAACCTGAAAGCTGCCTAAATTTACTCACCTGTGTCACAAAATTCATGATGTCGAAGTACAGCTTCTCAAAGTCTGACTCCCCTATCTCGGAGGGAGGTAGGGGTATCCCGTGAGTCTCTTCCGAGTACTTTTGAGCCTTGAATGTGTAGCCAATGGGCAAATTTCCTGAGAACAAATGAAGTCGTAGGTTACAGACTATAGAATAAGGTTTACCTTGTTCAGGTACACTAGCATTATTTAGCCGAATGGTAGGAAACACAGTAAGATATCCAATAACTTCACATTTAATACCCCAGCGACTGAAGACATTGCTAAGTGATTTGTCACTCTCTATGTGAGGCTTTCGTGTATACTCTCTCTTCTACGTTTACTACCACCCAAAACCACAAAGGTTTGATGGCAAAGGAAATGTTTATAACAATACAAAAAGTTCATGTTTTAAAGCACTAACATGCAAAAAGAAAATTGAATGGGTCGCAAGGTTGTTGAGTACACTATTGTGATAATTTGGCAGGGGAAATACATACACAGGATTGTAGGAATACTTAAGTAGTACAGATCTAACAATGTATGGGATAGGGATTTATTGCAGTACATATTTCACGTTTCCCTATCTGCCATCGATCTCTTGTTTTGTTGAATGTTAAGTTCAGGATAGGGATGGTTGATACCACAAATTCGATGTTTGATTGTCGAAACCAAAATTTTCACAATACCTTGATTTTTCAATACTAGATCCTTTGATACCACCATGAAATTTCATTACCTACCTAACAAAGGACACAGTTTACAGACAATTATGCCTAAAGACCAACATTATCTCAATATCTCTTCTTTCATTCAAAGAAAATTACAAGTCTTGTAATTCATCAATTAGTATTTAATTTATTGATTTGACATCATATATATTTACTTTTCATTCTTTATACTCTGGAACTACTTGCTGCATTAAAATTATACGAGTATTTACTCCTTTTTATGTGTCGTATCCCTATGACCGCCAGATCTTAGAGGAAATAAACATTTAGATTGTCATTTTAGAGCCTTTAATTTCACATTTATACTCGTACATATGGTTTAGGCAAGAGCTACTGTTCCCTTCACTTATTCAATGTTCAAGTTTTTATTTGTAAAAATCAACATTCCCACTTTGGATCCAATCTACTTCTCTTTTTGTCTACAATGATGGGAGCTGTACTAAACAAACATTCAGACTGTACAGTTGCTGAGAGAACACACAAATATTTCCTTGCCAGCTTACGTAGCCTAGAATAGTGCAGGGTGGTTTTCCAATATAGAAAAATATTTATATTAGCTGGCAAATTTGGTTCCTAAAGGTAGGCTTCCACTTCACTCTGAGCAGAGATTCTTGTGCCAGCTGATGTGCAGGAAGCATTGCTTTCAGAAATGATGTTGGTGTACATTGACAACAATGGATGCTTAAATTAATTTTTTTCCTATTTCTTCCTGCAAACGAATGGGATCAATGGGTTAAGAAATTGCCCTATAGAATAATGGTGTTAGGTTCTCCACCCTTAAATTTTTTTCAGTTATACAATACTATAGATTTTGGCTTATGTCCAATCATCTATTTGGGTTAAGCCATTTACTTGGTAACTCACATATAATGCATCATCCATTGATGTTAAAGGCATTAACTCCTGCTCCTCTGATTAGGATATCCTTGGCCTTTGGAAATGTCTCCAGTCTTTGGTAAATGCTTTCCTTCAACCTTGGTCCAGCAATGTAACTAAAATATATTGCTCTTCATCCTCTTATCTACCACAGTAATTTTCCAGTTGAAACAGAAGTTCCTTCTGGAATTGTGTCATTCCATGATGCTGGCATGATATTTCAAACTCCCTCCTCAAACTACATATTTACAATAGCCAAAACTTCAGATGCAGTCACAGTGTGTTTGCTCAGTGCAAATGTCCCAGTCATGACAGTTTAGCTCGACAGGAAGCTGAAGCTCACTGGTTACAAGGCTGAGTACTTGGTGCTGTTTTAAAAGTCATTGTAGCATGTGGAGTTCAGAATTCCAGTGTGTAAGTTCATCCTGAATAAGCTTGTGCGATTTTATTTTAACTGTGGTTAGTGACGATCTGAATATAATGCAGACAATTACTGAATGCTTGAAGTGACCAACTAATTTTTGACACTTGGCTGCCAAATTTTTCACTGATGCATATTCAAGCAAACTATGTTTCACAACTATCTGTTAAGTATGCATGAGACATAAAATAATGTTTGAACTGCGATTTCTTGATGGCACTAACAATGCTAGGTCCATTATCTGTTCCCACAGTAACAATTTGTTTCAACAATATCCCATTATTTTAAAACTTTAAGTATCAACTCACTTATATTTTCACCTGTGTGAGGTTCATCTGGAATTGGTAATTCATCCAAGGCAATGTGATGTGGTTGAAATTCCTGGTCAATGAAATGAGCAGTAACTGTTGTAGCATGTCAAAGTCCACACGTCAGAGGTAATACTAATACAGTCAATATCTTTCTCACCAAGCTCTGACTTAACTTTGGCTGTGCATTTTTCATAAATTCTTTGTATTACTTTATTTGAAAAGGTTCTGGATGGAAGGACATAATGCGGTTCAATATGTTTCAGAAGTATCTGGAAGCCTTTGTCTCCAACAAAGCTGATTGGTTGGTTGTTCATACAAAACATTTTTCCAACGAGCCTAGTTATTTTCTGGTCATGTCAATCACCAGGGTTAAAAACACTTCCTATCGATGAATTCATGAAGAGAGGGTGGTGAAAATAGGGAAAATCTAGTAGACTGAAAATGATCAATGTGTTGTAAGATGTTTCAGAAGTATAGTTGCTAAGGATTGAAGGACTAATCGGATGTGGAATCAGTATTATGTTTTTCAGGTGGAGAACATAAGTAGCCACTTATTACACTGAAAGTGGAACTTGAAGGAAATAACTGATCTCTAGATACGTTTGAAAATCTCGATTGTCAGTATCAACTCCATGTAAGTTTACGTCAACCAATAGTGCTTGTTTACATTGAGGGTTAGGTCTTATTCTCTTGCTATTTTCTGCTTACAAATCCAATTATGTTTTTATGAAGATGCTTCTTAAGGTTGGATTTGTTATGTGACTTACCACCCCAGGAAAACAATTTTTTATAAATTAAACACTTTGCATAGTTTTCTCATTGGGATCTTTCACAAAATCATTGATCATCATTGATTTACATAATCACTGATAGACTATAATTAATTTAGTGGAATTTACTAAGTCTGTCTTCCATCATGATTGATGAAGCTTACATTCTATGTTATTGTAGAGTTACTCTATTAAAAGTTGCCAATTTAAATCAGCTCTAAAAATATCATGACATTGATCATTAATAAAAATAGTGCAATTTGGACATATTTCCAGCCACCCTCATCTGGAGCGAAAAGTAAATGTTACATGCTAAATAAACTAAAATTTTTCATCTTACTTGTTGCCCATGAAATCAAAAGTATCACAAAATTTAAAACATTCCACAAATAAGTCATAATAATATTACAATATCACCATTTAAACTTTATATGACCTGTTATGCACATGAATTAGTTTTTAATAAATACAACTGCTCACCAGGTGCAACCATGGAATGGTAAAAGTCATGAACTCCTTTTTCCAATGAGAAGCAGGTGACCGCCACCTCCGCAGGGAGGAAGTTCCCATCGTCACATTGGCAGAAGTAATTCACATGGACGAAATAAAATTTCTTCTTCAGGATTCCTTGAATTCATGATATACACTAATGTGATTCACAAAAGAGAAAGGTAATCAACAGTCAATGTGCATGATTAACAGTGCCACTCAATACCTTACCTACTGAATTAAGACTGCCCACTATATTTTTGATACTTTCTTTCAAATCGTTAATATATTTCTGTCGCTCCCTCTCACTGTTTTCCACCACAGATAGCTCTATTCCTGTAGTGGTGAATTTATCAGCTTTGGCTTGAAGTTTTTCCTTCTTAGCCAAATCTTCATAATACTTCTTCTCCTCTGGAGACATTTTCTAAGTGATAGAAAAAAAAACAGGTCACCTTTTTTACATTCTTCTCATTGGAAATTCATAATGTTTGCAAATGAAAGTTTTTTACACAATGAACAATGATTGAATTGACAACTTATGGGATCCTGATAGGAATATCCATAGAGTATTATGGAATAATCACCCTCAGCCACAGGCTATTAGTGTTATATTTTGTTTTCATATTTAAAGAAAGATTATTAATTTTATTATTATGCCCACAAAAAAACCACAATGCAGCTGATATTTTAAATTCAAATGCCATCATTAAAAACTTAAACATGACGAAAATCGTGAAAAATTATTAAAAGGAATACGGTTATTTTTGGGTTAGGAAAACTGTCTTAATATTTTTCCATCCAAACACATGCTGTGGCTTACCATTAGGTTTTAATAAATAAATCATGAAAATAAGATTTATGAAGATGGCTGAATAGTGATACAACTTGCATTCATCAATCATTCAAAGTGACTATTTGAAATTAGCATAGCTGATAAAACTATAATAAAAGATTGACTACTAAGACACAAGTCAATGAAAACTATAATTGATTGAGCATGAAAGAAAAACATGAAAATGATCTTTGGAAACAATTATTTTTTATACCTGCTTCGAATCTCATAATTTTTCTAGCATTTTTAAGATGATAAAAACTAGGTGGACATGGAAAAAGATTGGGAATGAATTGGGTCACAAATGGAGATTTAGAAAATGCAGCTGACCCACAACTACCTCTGTAAATATTCACGAGAAAGATAATGATTTGTTGGAAGAAGAAATAATGGGTTGCAAAAAGCCACGCCCTTTGACACCATCATGGTGTCAAAGTCCAGTGCAAAGGTATGTTGTATTTGGAAAAAAAAACAAGACTCCAAATACAGAAGTGACAATATATTTGGTGCGAATTATTTCCTTTCTTTCACTGCTTTTTTAAAGGTATTCGTGTAACTTATTATTCAACAACATATGTTGTGGGTATGCCATTCAATTGTTAACATATAAAGATTCAATTGAGGGTCATATCCCACCTTAACTAAAATACCTCTTCAACTGTTCATAATACCTACCACCTCAAATTATATCCATAACACCTATGCTTTTCTTGAAACCTACCCTGCTTAGCCAGCATTCTACCCTCCATTACTGTTTACAACCACCTACAACCCCTTCCATTCACAACTCCTGCCTTCTTCACATCCCAACAATTGCCAATTCTCACCTCTTCTTAAGTCTTAGCACTTCTTCATTAGTTTGGTTTTCCATCCTTTGCCGAAGAATCTCAGAAGTCTATGTACACTATCCATTCTCTGGGGTTGAGTTGTTCTCATCTACTCCATAACCCCATTCTAAATCTAAATTGTAATAATATATTCCCCTTACCATAGTGTTCCTCCATGTACTCCTTCCATTTCTACAACTGTGGGCAAACTTTTGTGTGGCAAAAAGTATTTTCCTTGGAAAAGCCAGCTACTTTTACTATTAGTGTCTGCTATCTAAACCAATGGCACAGCAAATAATTTTCAATATCTATGTTCTTTTGCTTTAAAACCAATGCTAATTGGATTCTATGGAAAGGGTGATGACTTTCGAAAAAATAAATGAATTTTGAAGTAAAATAAGTTTTAATTACAAAAATTATCAAGAATAAAAGAAGGCCAATGTGAAAACTAGTAACGATACTAAAAATCCAACGCTGACAAAATTTCAGTTAGAGTTGATTAAGATTTAAGAGGAAACGAATAAGAACATCGTTTCATAATAAGTAGGAATTTATATTCTCGTGAATGCAATCCATTTTGTATAATGTTGACGTCGTTCAAATCTTAAGTGCAACAGCACCGACATCGCAAAAATGTTTTTCAGCTTGGTCAAAAAGTAAATACAGTATCATGGTCGTTGAAAAACTGCTACATCAAGAAATGCACATGTCTTTACAATCAAGGAATAGGTTACATGAATTCATGGGTATCATATTGCCTCCTCATTACAATATAGAATAAAACGGTTTCACCAAGGCACTTTAGAAAAGCAAACACATGAGCTATAAGGAAATGGGTACAAAACTTAAATATTACAATTACATATGTTCTTGGAAAGAAAATGATAAACTTATTTTGGTACACTCTGCACACAAAGTCTCGCCATCCTGCTTCTTAAAGTAAAACCTATCAGTGGAATGAGTTTGTAAAAAAAATACAATCATATACGATTATAACACTTTTATAGCGGATGTATACCCAGTAGCTACTGGACAATTTACGTATTTCGTTTAAGCATTTTTAACAGCAGAGCATTCATAGAGTCACCCATTTATGTAGTTTTGAGATGATATAACAGCCAAAGTTGAAACGAGATTTATAGTACCCACACGTTTTTATCTAACGAAGTATTAAGTTTTGCGTGTTTACTTAACTGAAAAATAAACATACCTGCCACAGAGGACTGCATAGTGATGCAGCATCTTTCATTGTAATAGGGTCATGTGGATACTGTTTATTTCTGTCCTCCTTAAATGATTCCATAAAGAAATAATACGCATTCCTGACTGGTTTTTTCTTCGGCGGCATGGCGAGCCTCTAAAAGATGCAATCTGGAAAGGAAATATTTTACTCAATAGGCTAGCACCTGTCTTTTGAGAGCGAATAAAATATAATGAAAAACCAGCGAGTCCTCAATGGGCTATTATTCCGAGACGCACCCTCAAATCAATCCTAGATTAGGCAGCAGAGACAAATTACCCACCTGATATATCACTATTTCCAACCACGTTTGCGATAATGACAGACTTTCGTTGCGACAATTACTTTCACTTATGTACACTTCAGATCAATACCCAAATAGTGATGTCACTACCTGTTCCAGAATATTCTACAACCAAATATTAATAAACGGCAGCTATCCCACCAATGAAAAACCGTGCCAATTGGTGTGCGTGATTTTGCTATCTCAATTCTTTCCGATTGATGGTTGGTCAGTTCCGTCACTGCAGTATGTTGTAGGTGTTGTGGGTATCTTTTCACTTCCGTGACTTCGGTTAAGAATTGAAAAGAAATTTTCTTTCCTACAAGCCCTAAAATTGTTCCCTGAGAAGTTCAAAATAAATTTTCTAGATGGCAGCATAACTTTTCGTTATAATCCAATAAGCTGAAAAACGGGCACAAGTTAATAATTAATCTGACAGTTACAAACACCAGCCAATCAACGATCATCTTGCATGATATAACCGACATTACTAACATTTCCTGTAAAAAAAAAAGAAATTGGTGTTTTTCGTTATCGTCATCAGTGTAAATAATTTTCAACCAGTTTCTACAGCGGTTACATGTTAACTTGTTCTGAATAGTTCACCTCCCATTTTATTAATTTGTATCTTTTAGTAGTATTAGTATTTTTTTTGCTTATAGGGTGCTTCGACGGCTATGGTCATTTCGCACCTCTTCAACTCATTGAAAAACCCATCTGCACAAACACAACA
>WURS02023986.1:0-11853 GCA_011762765.2 Rhinocypha anisoptera | reverse complement strand
CCGGACGGCACACCCATCCCCACCTCCCCCCCCCCCCCCCCTCCCCCCCCCCCTCCCCCCCCCACCCCCCCCACCCAGACACACACACACAGCATCCCGATCATCGGTCTCCCGGGAGAAACGCCGCCAATCCCTTTTCTCCCGGCCGACACATTCATCCGCAAACATTCGGAGATACAACTACCTCCGGGGAATGCGGGAAGAACTATTTCCGGCGGCGACCCTCGGCAAAATATCGATTAGATGGGCATGTTGATGTAACCGCGTTAAGTGTCGTACGATGCCGAAGTTTGAACGAGGGGACAAAATGAGCAGCGAGCTGGTGTGTAAATAACAATAGGAGTAAAAGAACAAATTCGGAGTACTTTAAGGCAAAGCAAAAGATTTTCATATGGATGGGGCACATCGTGAAACACCGTGGTTTATAAAGGAAACCCAAAGGAAAATGCAGGAGTACAATAAAGAAGGATGTGAAAAGAGAAAAGTCATCGGGGGGAAGTGAGTTAGCGCTTACGATATGGTTAAAGGAAGAGCTGCAGTAAATAATTCTTTGGATTGGATTCTTCGATTTCGAATAATTCTTTCGATTGGACTGCCAACGATGATGACATCACATTATACGGTATAGTGTTTGACTGCGATAGTTTTGATTACGGTCTATTGCTCAAGGAGGACGTCAAAAATTTAAGGCGTGCCATTTTCCGTTCAGTTAGTATTCTTGACAAACCGTTGTGGACAAGGAGAAGGAAGTGCCTGTTCTCTCCATCATTGGATGAATGCGTATCAAACAGAGCAGTATCTAACATTCAGAGCATTATCCTGACTTTAAACCAATCTTATGGTTGATTGCGAACATATGAGGGTCTATCACATGTGTACTACCATATGAGACACGCAGCGTGTATCTACTGAAGAAATTAATGCTATTGTACGATACTGTCTCGGGTGGAAAATAAAATTCATGTGGAAACTGCAGGGTTAACTCTTTTACCCCCAGTAATGCTATTGTAATATAGAACATTATAGATCACACTATTCGAAATTAATGCTAAATTGCGTTACATTTTAGTCAATGAATTTTGCAATTATTAATGGATCTCTGGTTTTTAATTAGTTTTTAATGAACGAATTGAGTCACGTAGTGTACCCAAATATTTAATTATCCCCAACATTAAGGTTCGTAAGTAAAAAATTAATATATTTCGCCATATACGTTTATTCCAAGTAGATACCTTAGGGGAAATGAAGGATATGCCGCACATCAGAGATTTTATTAACTTCGGAGAGACCTGAATAAAAGAACTGTGAGATATCGAAATCTGCTTTAAATTCTATGTTTCGTCCTGGTCGATATGAGTCGCATCGACAAGATGTCGATATATCGTCAAATGGTACATCCTTAAGCATTGACATGAGTCCAAAGAGCTCATCTTGCAAGAGAAAAAAAAAGATTTTCTTCCCTGTCCCCCACCATCATCAAATATGGCACACCCAAAATTCCTGCATCATCATCGGTTATCAATCTGATGATTAGTTCTTGGCAGCTCTCAAATCCATCTTTTTACCTCCCAACCTTCTCATTCCTTCACAACACCTTGCTCGGGCATTTTTCATCGTTGTTTCCCATTAATCATCCTTTGCCTGCCTCTTACACCTTCTTATGGTCCCACCTATAAAACCCTTCACTAGAATATCGGAAGAAATAGGTAACCAATTACTTTCCCTCTTTCTTCATTACTTATTTTTCTAACTATAGAAATAGTTCATCAGTGGTACCTCGAAATTTTATCACAACTGTCAACACCGAGTGGTTTGGAAATAAAATAAACTATAAGAAGTTGGTGTTAGTGAAATGCTAAATAATTGGAAACACTACATTAAATATAAGGCACAGATGGTTGGAATTGTTAGAAATATTACTACCTTAGCCTATTAGATTGCAGACAGCGGCTGTGGCAATGGAATGTGATTTGAGTTAGCAAATGAACTATTTAAGGAAAGAAGGAAAGTTACGTTGGAGCTTTTATGTAGAGAATTAAAGAATTAAAATTTTACTCAAGGACCACATACGTTACATAAAAAAATTAGCGTTCCGTGGCTTCAAACATTGGCCTTGGAGAAAAATGTTTAGGATAGATGGGAGGTTTTTGAAAAGATAGAGTGATGAATGATAGATACACTTATATTTATGTATAAATAGAGAAATATTTCTCTATATGGACAGAGAAATAAGCGATGAAGTATTTGATATAGATGGGGAGTACAGGTAGTATTTGGAAGAAATCAGAATAAGATGGGGAAGGTGGGATGGGATACTCAGATGGATTATAGAAGATTCCAATAAAGAATAGAATGTGTGTATGAAAGGCGGAGGTAGGGCAATAACACGGATTTTATGTAGAATGATAGTGGGAAGGAGGAACATGAACATTTATAACGATTTTTCGTAGAGTGCGATTTCGAGTTCATCAAAAACCTACCTAAATTACGTGGTCTCAGGAGTAAATTGGCTTAATTATTAAACTGCAATATTCACTTTCGACGTTAGACTTCAACATCAGGTGCCGTGCAAATTGTGTTGAACAAATTTTTCACGACACCTGATGTTGAATTCCAACGTCGAACCCTAATTCCTATTCCAAATAAAAATATTTGTGGTAAATTACAGTGTTATTTCCATTAAAATTATATAAATATTCATCAAAAAACAATATCATACGACATTACCACAATTTCAATTACTTCAAGCCCCCTTAGCCACCTACAAACTCAGAATCTCTAGCCACAGAGCACGCAATTCACGTCTCTCACTTTTCTTCACCTCCTGTCCCTGTTTCCCTTTCACCGTCAAGTACCGACGCGTGAAGAACCAATGCGCTCCTTTGCGCCTACGACGAGTCAAACCCTACCCTAATTTTCACACGGATGACGGTCTACGGGATCCTTTCACCCCGACCCCCTCGCCTCTTCCCTACCTTGCGTACGGCTTTCCGTATCCAAGAACACTCCCCTCCACCTCTGCCTCCGGGGGTTCTAGGCAGTCAGTCCCGTGAAATGCGATAAGCCACGCGTCTCGCTTTCTCAGCCATCAACCCTGTCTTCACCACCGCAGACGAAACCACTCGCAAGCTACATGCCCGGCTAACTCACCCTTCTAAGGTTTACCCACCTACGCACACAGTCACTCTGACTTCAAAGCTGATATTCCTTCTTTTTCTATTTCATAATGGCTTATAATATTATTGTTAAATTAATTTCGGAGACAGGCTACTAATGAATGGCTTCACATTTCATTGAGTTTCACCCAAGGTTTTCCAATAAAGAAACGTATCATATAAATGTTAGTGCAAATTGTTTTTATGACACACCCAAAATATATTTTTTTACAAAAGGTAAAATATTTAATAGAGAGAAAAATGTGTAAAACGTCTCTCGACTCCTAAAATTGCTCTTTTCCTTCGATAGCCAATTTCTTGAAAATTCGGTAAGACTAGTTTTTTCTAGTACAGTGTATAAGTAGAGTCGCGGAACTGACAATTGTAACGCATATATAATGAGCCAAATCGGTGTTTATTTCTTCCGAACGATTTAGGACAGTCGGGTAGATTGAGTCGCATGCAATAGTGATTTGATTATTATTCGCGGGCCATTCTAGTCAATAAAAGAAACGCATTACTCTGACTAACATCAAAAAATCCAGAGTGGACACAATTTGTCAGGATACCCCAACGTTTACCCTCAATTAAGAGTCAAAGCTCCGTCTTTGGATATATTATATTTTGAAAACTGACAGAAGTGAAGTATTATAGTCTATTGCTCTCCCGCTTCCCAAGGCATCAACCCTTGTTGTAACATGAATCTTTTCAACTTTGTCTCCATTTTGAACTTTCTGGCACCACACTGAAATCAATTCTTATTTCTCTGATAAATAACCGAGCAGAGAAAGGGTAACGTGTTTACAAGCCGGTTTCATAGGTGAATCGAGGAAAAATGCACGAATAGGGGAGTCATTAGTATTAGATAATTTTGCTGGTACACCTTACTCAAATTCCTCCCATTTTCCGACGTCTATTAGCAGTGCTTCTCTCATTTTGGATCCCCTGTCAGTTAAACTTTTTTCTCCAAGTTTATCTTATTTAAATCATGTCCTTGGAATGAAATTTGTTTAAATATGCTTTGAAGGCAAAAAAAATAAAGACAAATTTCGACGAATTCATTTTTGGAGGAGATGAATCGAGTTTATCGTATACCCTGGGAACAATCTATTTGTTTATGAGTTCAATTTATTTGTTTTTAATTTTACATAAATCCTATGGAATATTTCTCTTTTTAAATTAAATCTAAATCATTGATATTGAGATATGTCGACCCTATCACAAGTAATAATGCTCTTTATGGAAAAACAATTATTGATCAAATGAGAAAATGACTAAAAGTGACTCGACTATCTATTAGGGGAAAGTAGACTTTTACTACTTAGAACTACCTCCGACATTACTGAAAGCAGACTGTAAATATCGCGTACTACTATTATAAAAGTTTAATGCATTCTGTAGTCAGTCTATATAAGTGTGATTATGTGAAACGAAAATAATCGAATAAGTACCTACAATTTAAACTAGTTTTTTTAAGCTGCTCTATAGTAGACATTTTTATTAAGCTACTCCAATATATTTTCAGTTTTCATTTGTTCTTTTTGTTATTTTCACCATTCGTTTCCTCCGAACTCGTATATGTCTCGTCTAACAATTTATAAGCGCCGATATTTCTACATTTTGAATTAACCCTTCTCATCAATATTATAACGGTTTTTTTCTATTCCAGACGGAGAATGTGAAATGACTATAGTGTAATGAGGTAACAACATTTTTGAGTTTCATTAAGAATAAATACTTTAACTCACCAGGTCATTCATTTTTTAGTTTCAGTTGCCAAAACACTACGTAATGCCATGATGTTACTTTGATCAAGCGCCTTTAAGTTTAGTAAATTGGTTTCTTGGTTAATCATGTAAATGAGTTCTAGTAGACCTCAAATTTGACATCAAAGTAACTGAAAATCCAGCTATAAATTAAGCATTCATATTATTTTACTGTGCGAGTGAATTGATTCGGTTTTTCTAGCGTAATCTTTAATTTGTTTAAAACTAGTAAAACTGAAAAAAATCATAGTAAAAGATTTCATATTTCACCGATTATCCCTTGTATTTCAGCATCCTTTAGTCCATTTGGCTACAACATACACTTGAAGAACGTTAGATTTTTACTATTGAGTATCATTTATTATAAATAGTATTATAAAACTTTAAAGTAATTCTTAAAAAAATATATTAAAATATGGATTTAAATTCTTGTGTTAATAAGAAAATGCCGATAATATTATTACTGCGGTTAAGCTACATGGAAGAAAATTCGAGAGAACCGGTTCTTGCACATGACTCCGAGACAGCATAACATGGAACGGAAGACATTCGATGAATATCATACGAGGATAAAATAGAAGGAAGAAAAAGACTCACAACAACGGTGGAGATACAAATATAGAGGAAAAATTAAAACTAATGTCTGAAAGAAGAAATAACAGGGGAGAAGTGAATAACGTGTGAGGATGGAGGGTTGCAATCATCCAATCTTCGGATTTAAAGAGTAAAGATTAAGAAAATTAGATGAGTGGTGCACAAGCCTATGACATATATTTATGTCTGTTGATTAAGATATAAAACTCATATGGACTTGTACTTTATGTATATCATCCATTTTCCTATTTTTAATTAAATCAATTTAGACTAATATTAAATACTGCTTATTCCATTAAACAACCATCACTTCTTCTATAGAGAAAAATTGTTTATCAATCTTGAAATGTTGCTAAAATTTAAAAAAAAATACTTTTTTCTTCAAGATTATAGCGCATTATTCTTAAGAATTTATTTTTCATTTCATATTTACTATTCATTTGAATGACAGTGGAATCTTGAGAAGAAGAATGAGTCGAGTATTTGAATTCATTAGTTTGGATCCAGCTTACCCTGCAGTAAGCCCTATATTGCGTCCTTTATGCATAGCATTGAATAGGAATGTTAAGACAAGCAGATTTCCAAATTCATTTGATAACCGGAAAATCTCAAACCTTGAATTTATTTTATGAATTGTTTAATTAAAAGATTTTATGAAAGACACCGCAAAAATTATTTAGGTTACAAAGTTTTTATAGACATTCTGTTGGTCTGCCTTCAAAGTAATTTCTAGACCTCCATATTTAGGGGACATTAAAATTCCTACAATGGAAACAGAAAGGAATGGTGCAATTAGTGCGGTGCATTTATCCGCAAAAAGGGAGAAACTTAAAAAAGTAAAACTATATAATTAAATGGTCACGAAAACCTCTGTCGTTTATCCCTCCGTCGTGAAGGTTTCCTCGTCTCTTCATAGTAACGAGTCCCATGTAATAAGCACCTCTTTCAAGGGGAGCGTTCTTCAAACAGGCCAATTCAACCTTTTAATATTGCACTGATATTTACTCTCCGCCGCTCCACGTGTCAAACCCTGTCTGTCGTTGCCTTCCCCGAGAGTTTTTATCCGCCTTTCCATTTCACCTCTCTTCCACTTCTTCGTCTTCACCTACCCCTCCGTCCCCTGGCCCACTCAAAAGGTCCCACCTCCCCGGAGCTAAGAAGCAGTCGGGGAAAGGGGAGAAAGTTCCTATTTCAGTCTCAAAAGGAATGCTTTCGCGGCCTTCAAGGAATTGAATCTGGAATTCTCCGAGGTGATGGCGAGACACTGACGACCTCGCCGAACCCCCCCGCTTACTACCACTGTCAAGATCCCTTACTTCATCCCCGTCGCCCCAACCCACATCTCCAAACGTGCTCGCTCTCCCAAACCCAAGCGCCTCATTCTGTGCACTCAGACACAGGCCTACCAGATTTCTACCCCGAGATACGCCGGATCTCTCCGGCTTGCCTCGTCTCTACCTTTCACCCCTTTTGCCGTCTTTTTCCTCTTTCCCCCCTCTTTTGCCGTCAGCCTCGTCTCTAAAACGGGAGGGTATATGTGTTTGTGTGAGGAAGGAAGTGATGAAAAACGCACGTCCGTGCGAGAGGAGCGGCACGCACGTGTGCACGCTCCGAGCGCTTGAGACTGAGAGCGGGACGTGTTTGCCTTCCGTTCTTCAATTTCTTGTGTATTTTTTTCCCACGCCCCTCCTCGTATGCCGTTCCTTCCTCACTCAGATATTTCCCGAGAGCAACCTTTTCGCTACCCCCCTCCTTGAGGGCGAAAGGGTTAGCGGAAGAGGGGTCGCGTCATGGAATTCGCCCTTTCTTCTCCTCCTCCTTCCTCTCCCCGCAAATGAGTACTCCCTTAGCTAAACATGTGACAAAAACATTTAATCAATGCAATGTATTTGAGTATACCTCCGTTCTAGCGAGTTCCATTGTGGTTCCAAGATCCCCCGAGAACGAATGAAAAGCTCTTCACAGGATAATAATACATGTCATTTAAAAATAACACATAACCCCAGGTTAAAGAAGTTAACAATTCAATGAAATCAACTTCTAAATGGTTGAATTTCAATGATATGATAGTTATTTTCATATGAAACTTGTGCGATTGTATTTTATTTGTAATTGATTGATGCAACAAATGAGTAGTTACAACTTAAATGACTTAAACGAAACTTAAACGAAATTTTACTCTAAAGTAAAACTTATCAATGACGAGGTAATATCAAGTGTTACTGGTGTTAAGCTTAGGAATGACAATTTTGACATTTGAATTTCCTGAAACTATGTAATTTAATTCATTACAAATAAAACAGGCGATATGGTTTCAATGCGTTTGTAATGTAACAGCTCGTAACTTTAAATTAAGATATCAGGACTGCTTATTTTTACTTCTGCCTTAACTTTCTGGTGGTATAATACTAATGACTAAGAATTTATTAGTGATTAATATGTTGCAACAATCATATCAAGCCTGAAACTACGAAATGAGCTCTTATTTGAATGGAAAGAAAGTCATAGAGAAAGGGCAAGTCCACTCCAGTATATGCTTTCAATCCATGTTTATTTTTTCTACAACAAAAAATTAGTTCGATGCGCTGACTAAAACATGTTTCTATACCCTAAAATTTTCAACAAAGTACTGCATACAACATGTAGTGGTCACAATTATACCACTGGCGATGAATTTAACAACCTAAACCCAATGAGCCAGATTTAAGTTTTGATATATTAAAGCCACTTACCATGTACGAAAAACTAAAATTCTACCATAGTTCTAATTTCTCGCGTAAATATTGTGTGTTATTTATGAATACGCGACCTACTCAACAACTAGCTAAAACTACTATGCAGAATTCTCGAGAGATGGAATCTAGAGATAACAATTCATACTTCCTACCTTATGCTTGAAAACGGTAATTAAGATCATTGCCAGAAAAATGGATGATATTTTCTGGAAAATTAAAAACTGATGACGAATAGGTTTATTTCTCTGTTGACTTAAAGATCCGCAGCGTAGTAACTATTTCTTTTTACGAATAAATAAAATTGAACGTAAAATATTTCATATCTGGGTAAAATGTATCCTATGAATTTTTCATTTCCCTCAAGATGCCCCGTGCATTACTTAATACTCTCATCACGATTAGAAGGGAAATGGAAATCTTAGTCAACTCTCGAAAGTGCTGCCCGGTAACACCACTCTCACAATTGCTTCAAATTGAATCTCTTCGCCACATCTTCCTTTTTTTGCAATTTTCCCATCAAACAATTACAGAATGGTCTCAAATAATGACTGAGTGCAAATAACCTCGATTCAAACATTTAAAATTCTCATAGCAGCTTCACTGTGGACCGAAATTTTGCACTTAGAGAGAGAAGGGAGAGAGAGGTGACCCAGTTCCAAACTCTTCGCGCTCAAACCCTCCATTCCGAGGATGGCGCTTCCAATTACTCCAATCAAAACGACACATCCCATAAGTTTCAGCGACACACAATGGGGCTCATTTATAACGCGGGGCTCCCGATTTGATTGGGAAAAGCGAGGAAGCGGCGGCGCCGTCCGCGAGGGCGCGTAGCCGCGAATGACGATTAAGTGCCATCAACCCAGAAAAAATATTTCTTTCCAGCATCCTCGAGCGAATATTTCCTCCCCCCAAATCCCCTCTGAGAGAACGTCGAAGTGATTGATATGTATATATATATATATACACACACACACACAGATAAAATAAGTAAAACAAATTCACTCCCAGGTCGCATCTTATGCCTTGGAGCGAAATATTAGATAATGTTGGAGGTGAGTTTGTTCATTGTGGAGGTGCTGACTCCATTTGACTCTAACCCCCGTGGTTGTGTGAGACACTCGGGTATATGAATAAATTCTCGAAAATTTCTCACATATTATGGAAAAGTAGGAACAGATAAGGAATAATTTTGAATTTTCATGTCAAAATGCCTGTAAAATCGAACGTGATGAACTTGAGTTTAAATTGAAGAACTTAATCGAATGCTGGACGAATAGATTTCATACGTTGAGGAAAGAGTGCAACGATTTCTTTAGATTTTACACATGGCGTCCATATTGCGAAGAGACTATTGTTTGGGCACTATATTCCGTTCAAAATTGATGAATGGCTATCGAAAGCACTGACGGTGCAGTAGTTCAAGATTTGGGTTGACAATCCGGTTTAAATTTACATAAATTTTTGCTTTTAATGCATTATATATTTCTTTTAAACCCTAGAATCATGTTTCTCGGACTTATAAAAAATTTTCAATAATATATTCATTGGTATCTCGCAATCGGCTTTGGATTTCAGAAGAAAAATTCCTCGTTCCCGTGCAATATTTGATTTTATATAACTTTAACAGTTTTTACCTTTGAAAAATGTCTCCTTATTCATAAAAATAGGCCACATTCTGTTGGATTTTCAGAAAAAATTATTTTGCATCCGCTCCTCAAAGAAGTCGACTGTTCTCTAGTTAAAAATTGGTCGCTAGTTTTATATAAGTACACCACCAACATAACATCATATGAATCCCCACACACATTTCCGTCCTTGAAACGCAGCCTCGGAATCCGGCACATTTTCAAGAAATGCAGGCAATACATGAACAGTGAAGAAAACATTTTTCGGACTGGAAATCCGCAAGGGAGGTTGCCGACAAAGTGGTGACAAGCCTCCAATTAATCTACGTCAATCTACCTAATTATCCATCTGTCACCTTAAAAATTAATTTATTAAATACTTACAAGGGAAAAAATAAAATTGAGGCTACCACAATTGAAACACGTATCCTAGGAGCATGTATATAAGAGGACTGCGTTAGGTTAAGGGTCTCCTCATTTTTCTGCTAGACGCGAAAGACTAGCAAAAGGTATTTTCAAAAAGAGGTTAAAGATATCCTATGGAATTCCGGAATGGTAATCACTGGGTTTATCTACGTTATAACGTGAAACCCTTGAAAGCCTATTAAAAAGGCTGTTATTTAAGGCCAAAGAAACGATGAAAGTTGGGTGTACTAATTGACACCAGAGGAGGAGGGAGGAATAGGAATTTTTCGGAGAATTATCAGGACAGGAGAAAGGGCTGCTGGGGGTAGCAGCGTGACGTGATAAAATGGATGAGCGATCCAGTGGGAGCTCTGATTATCTGACGGTCTGCGATAAGGTGTAAGTTGAGGGTAAAGGGAGAAGTTTTATTTAAAGCCCAACAGCGTTTTTAAACGTTAACACCACCACCATCCTCGCTAGCCCAAACACGAATAAAATACCACCATCAACGAAAATTTTCCTCCGTTTCTTTCTCCCCATAATCATGATGGCGGACGCGAGACATTAAGGTAAACTACGACCCGTCGTAAAATTAAAGTCGATAAGGGCTATTACCTGAAACGTCCCATACGACCCCTCAAATCTGCTTCCCAAAAAAAATGAAGCGAGTATCGCAAAAACTGTCGATGATGTCTCCTCCCGGTCCGTAAGGCCAGGGAATGTTTTTTTTCAATTGCCACTACGCAAATAAATTGAATGTATAATGCCCTTCGTGACTAATTGGAAATATATTTCAATCGGAAAGAATTTTCTTTCCGTGAGGAAAAACGAATGTGGCAATGCTTCTGTAACTGATTAAAGTCGTACCGATTTAAAAAAAAAATAAATAATGTATAGTATGATGAGTATATTTTCGTAAAGAGCATGAACAAGCAAATAAAAAATAATTGAAATATGTGTGTGTAAGCAAATAAAAATCACTGTAATATGAGACAAAAATTAACCCCCCAAAATAGAACGAAGAAAGTGTAACCGAGGAAAATATAAACTCCTTGCAGAAAGTTGTGAAATTTCTACACCACTTCATTGCATAAAACACAAGCGTTTATCTGTCTTCAGGCGAAGCATAAAGTACGATTTTAGTAGAAATCCCCATTGTTTGATTAATACCAACGTGAATATTCCCAAGGGAAGGATCTCTTACTGAAGCAAATACTCGACGGAAACACGACACCCTACTTCAAAGCCGAAAAAATAAACGTTTACCGCCTGAATTTGTCGTGGTAATTGATGCAGGCTGAGTGGTGTTCCGCGTGTTGGACAGGGTGACGAAAACTGAGCCTAAAGTCATGACGCAGATCTCATAAATGAAACGCCGTTCCATGATGGGTCAGGATGGACACCCGAGAAAATTCGCTCACGGCAAATTTCAGCTACTCTTCCGAGCCTTGAATCAAAAGCCTCTTGACTCCCAACAGTTAGACTTGAGGACCCCCTTTGAACACGCGTCTTCCGAGCTAGGGATCCCCTGCCGCGTCGGGAGGAACTTCGAGGAGGCGTGTTTAACAGCGCT
>WURS02023975.1:0-11853 GCA_011762765.2 Rhinocypha anisoptera | reverse complement strand
CTTTCTCTTTCTAAGTATTTATGTTTGTGTTAAGTGAATTGCGCTCTGTCGCCACCAAGACTTTCCAAGTGCAACTATATATATATGTGTGTGTGTGTGTGTATGTGTGTGTAGGTGTTAGTTATACTATAATGGATACTTTGATGTCAAGCTCTCATAGGAGATGTCCTATATTGCTTCACATATGTACCCTTTTGTACTCGTATTGATTCTTTTTTATGCATTTATCATACTGACTTTCTGTGACGTACCTTATATCATGTATTCTACCAAAGTCATGGCATTTGGGCAAATAAATGAATTATTATTATGTGTAATTAAATAGTGTATAATAACTAATAATGATAAATCAAGATACATCGACAAGGTATCTAACGAATTTAAAGTCAAAATTTGGTTTCCCATTGTTTCGCTCTTTGTCCTTCTCACCACTGGATGCGTGAGGGTTTTATTTTAAGATTTAACTGTGATCTTGTCGCCCTGGAATATCATAAAAGTTTCCACTGCATCCTTCAACGCAATTTAGCCGAGGGCATTTAATTAATTTCCACGGACGTCATTTCTGAATCTCAATCCTCACATCTTATCCCTCGCGTTTATTCACGAGCTTCCGCCATTTCCTTCAGCGAAGAACTTCGCCCAGGCGTGGAGGGAGGAAGCGTCGCATTTCCTCCTCCTGGTAGGGTTCCGCCACTCCTCCTCACTCATCCCTCCCTTTCTTATGCATGAATGATTAGAGCAAGGTAAGACTTCCCGCGTTCATCTCTTTAAGTTTGAGCAAACGGAAGTTTGGATGATTTCAAGATGAGAACGGAGGTTTTTCTTTTTGTCTAAGTGTCCCGGAGGTAATCCTTCTTGTTGAGCCCTGAATTCTTAATGCTGGCTCCTCTGCTAACGGGTCTCTTTATGCGTGTTTCTCTACTTTTAAAAATGATGATTTTTTTATATTTATCCCAAAGTTATCAGATACGTTAGGATTGAAGGTAATGATCCATCTTTTTACTTCTCGGATATTTTATTTTACCAGGAAAGGATTTCAAATTTTCGACATTATTGTTGAAAGAAGAACATCTTTTCTATCTGAAAGAAAAAGTGACTTACTTCTCCTAAGGTCATAAAAGGGATATTATATTTTATTTACAGTTAAAGATATATCTGCCACTCTCGAAGCCTTCTATTGGAAAGCGTAAAGAAGAGATGAATTACGACTTCGAAAGGAAGAGTAGAGATTTAGGTTCCCAAAAATTGTCTTAGCCTTTTCAGAATTGATGAAAAAATTATTTTGTTAAGATATGCATTAACATAATGCTCTGCAAACCGCGGTAAAAGCGTGCGGCATGGGAAGTTATACACAATAATGCATTGCCGCAAGCGTAGTACATGCATAAATAATTAGGAATACCTAGACCAACAACACCTTACATGGAAAATATTCAAAAGATAATTCATGCAGGATCAATGTTAATTTTTGGAAGGTAGAACATGCGTGTAAAAATACATGACTACGAGCTGCTCTATTATATTTCCTCCTCGTTGTCCTGGTCATTACTGCGACCATGGCTCTTCTGTTCTCCGATCTTTAGATGACAAAATGAAATTTTACATCTAACAGTCTATCTCTCAAATTATTGTCTGTGGTCCGATCTATCAAGGCAAGGTGTTGTGTGCAATACGCCTTAAAACTCCTCGCTGAAGTGATCTGCCTCAAATTTACATATTAAATTGAATATATATTTCGTCCTACGTTCAACGACTGGCTCCCAACTTAATTCCTCCAGTATCATCGTTGCACTGCTACGTTAGTCATTAAAACCATAAATACGGGATATACATTACGGGATATACATTACGGGATATATTTATGAGGCGTTCTGGGTGACACTCGATGACGACAGCAAATGTGTGCATCTGCATGTATACTCCGCAAGCCAGCTAGCGCTGCAAATCAGTGGGTGATAAGACCATGATTTTTACTTTAATCCGTTAGTTGATACTAGCACTACTAATTTACTAACTAACACTACTAATACCAGTTCCACCAAAAGAGACTCCATTAATGTGTTCGTTTGGCCATCTGTCGCTCTTATTTCGTTAATGCGTTCATATATGCAGGTGGGGCTACGAATAATCAACTAAACTTCAACATCAAATCCAGTTCATCCGCATGACACCATGCAATCCACTTCTGCAGCGAGTGGTAAGCGCTAATTATCACCAGTGATGCAATATCCGCAGTACACACCATTAGTCACTAGTAATTATCGTACCAGTTAGTGTTAACGTAGTTGAGTTATTTGGGGGTAAAAGTAATAGCAATGCGAACTCGCATGGCATTCCGTTAGGACTTATGCCTAGGTTTTTACTCCTGAGGTACTAATATTACAGAGTTAATTCACATGCTCACATATTTAACGGCCATTAGCATTTGGTCTCTAATATATGAGATACAATTCATTGAAATTAATGAAATAATAGTTTATTGGAACCTAGTTTTTAGGTTCAATGGAAGCAGAGTTGCATGAAAATGTATTGTAGGGTATTGAACAAAGAAAGATAAACATTACCACCCAAGAATATACTCTCTCAAAATTCTTTTCCACATTACTAAGTTGCTGAAATAAAAGGCGTCGGTATATTAATATACATTATTCCATAGGGTGGCTGGTTGACCTTATTTTACAAAAGACCAACATACATCGTCACCTAACTTTGGCGTACTTCCCGCCACCCATGGACCAATTAATGAACAAAGTCAATATTACTCATTCATTATTCATATTGTTTATTTTTAAAAAGAATTCCAATTATTTCTACATTTTTGAGTAATGTGTTCCAAAAACGTGTCGCATTAAGGAAACATGAGTTTTGGTCGCCTGTACTTCTGTACTTTGGTAATTGTCGATTAACAAGGGTACATACGATCGGAGTGGTGGTGTGAGGAAAAGTGTGAGATTCAATGGTCGTTATGAAAGCGATATTCCTTGTAAAGCTAGGGTGACAGCCTAATAAGGGAAATATTTTGATTGGAATTGAATTTTTAAAGTTACGTGGTGTTTAAAGACTTCTATGTTCTGGGTAACACTATAAAAAGAGGTTATGGCTTATAAAATCACTCAATCACGAGATTGCGGCATGTATACAGAAAATAATTAATTTTACGGGTCCGGCTGGCACGGAAATTGGAAAATGAAATTACGTACTAAGCGTCGTGATATTTCTACCACCTTTATTCCATAGACTGACAATCCAGCGCCTATACTATTACTCATCTAACTTTAATCGGTAGGCTAACCACGCATGATCAGTTTATTTTATTCTGATATGGTCAATTAGCTAGAAGCCTGTCACTACGAGGACTCGAATTATACCAGCGGAAGTGGCAATTTTGCGAGTGGTATCCCTGTCAGATCGTGTCATCTACAGTAATTAGTCCTTCGCCTATAACGAAGTCGGATGGGACCTTTAATAGTGGTGTGATGTTAAAACTGGGCTAATGTAAATCCGGGGCTTTGTCTTTATCTCTTTCTCTCTCTCTCTTTCGTCTCCAGAAGTAATTATGAATTAAGCTCACCCGCTCTACTTTAATCCTACTTAGCCCTAATTGCCAGCATAGGCTAAGTGGTAACACATTCCCTCGTCAGTGGAACGCCTTCACCGATAAGTTCACCCATAGTTATTTTTCATGTTGTGCTCGCGTGTTAATTTCCAAATCAATCGAGGACGCAATTTTGGTGAGTAGGGGCATGAAGTTGCTCAGAAATTAGGTAATTGCATAATTTACTTCAATTAACTCTTATATGTATTATAAATCACATAGTTTCTAGACCTTCAGAAGTACTGTTTAATTCAGTCAGCCTATAACTCAGGAACGATCTGTGCCAATCGTGTCCATGTTTTCTATATCTTGTTTAAATTTGATTTGATCATGTTAAAATTATGTATTTATTAATAATTTGGCAAATCGTTATCACTTGTAGTTTGTGTGTTTTGGGGGACAATGTGGGCTAGTATGTTCCGATTATCTGACATTTAAATGCAAGATAGGATTCAATTAACTGGTCATTTCATGTTGAGGAAAAATCGAGGCTCTAAAGACGATTGTTAGTTTGGAGACAGTGATAATTCGGAGGAACCAGAAGACACCAACGACGAAATGATTTAAACACCGTGGGAGGCAGAAAATAATGCGAGGTGAAAATCGAATTAAAGTCAGGGACTGGAAGGACTAAAAGAGTCGTTTTTTTTAATAAGGTAGTAGAAAGGACATAAGGAGAACATTGGAGTCATCGAAGAAAGTGCTCACAAAGAATAAAAAAATACTTAACGCATTGGATAAAAACGTTAAAAAAGGACAAGTAGAAGTTTTAATTAATTGATTTATTTATTGTTATTAATTTAAAAACAGCCAAAACTGTCCTTACATTGAATTATTAACAAATAGGTATAATATAAAAAAAACAAAGAAAAAGACATTGAAAATTAACTAAAAAATAAAAACAAAACTGGTTAAAAAACAAATACATTGACCCTAACACTAAGAATACGCACAGTCACTGGGGTAAGCTTTCAGAAAAAATTCTGGCAGTAAAGGATGACACTGGTGAAGAAAAGTCGAGGCGGTTAGAGAAGGATATTAGTGAGTTAAAAGTGCGTGGTAAACGGTACGTAAGGGATCTCTTGAGTTAAGGAAAGACGGCAGCGGGGAGGGAAGATGGAAAAGCACGGAGTTGCGAGTTTTGCGAGAGGGGACATGTGATGAGAGAATTAAGGTAGGATTAGTTCGGTGGTTCTGAGCCTACTGTTCATGATCCCATGAAAGAATTTCATGTCGGCCATGAGACGTGTGAAGAGGTGAGATTCTGAAATAGGTGTTATTGAGTTGAAAGAGGTGTGAAATAAATATATTGTTTATATTAGGTGTTTCATTATATGGCTCATGAACTTAGTCATTGAGGTAAGAGGCCTTTGTCATCATACATCAGAGGCCATTGAGATACGAGTTTAGAGAAATATGGATAAGGTAAATCGGACGGAAATCAAGGAATACGGAATTACAGAAAGTTGTTGGAAGAAATACTTAGGAAACAGGAAAGAACTAAAGGGAGAAATGTTCATATTTGACCAGAAGTGGAGATGTGATGCTATTGAGTGGAAAAATGAGGAAAGTGAGGGTAGAATGTTTGGAAAGCTAGGCTAAGGGAGGAAATTGATTGGCATTCTACGCAGAAGAAAGAGGCGGAGAAACTAAGTATTGATTTAACTATTTATTTTTTAATTTTAAGGTAAAATTTTTCGAAGTTTAGAGTTTCCGAAATTATAATTTTTTTATGAATAACAACTTTATGAACTTTACATGCATACAATATGATATAAAATTAACACAAATAAGTAAAGATGTAATGTAATGCAGCCATAACTTATGACTAAGTATGCAAACGAAACCATTAATATCACAAGGAATGTAATAATTTTATAATTTCAGTTGAGTTAAATTTGTATGACACATACATACCTTACAATATACATATTTGTATAAAAACAAATAACATCATTAATATCTTGGTAATAATGATCGTATGATTGAGTAAGAATAAAGGATAATAACAGTCATAATAATTTTTTGCCTTTCTCTTCTCTATTTATCTTCTCTATTGATTTAACGTTATGGCCCCGCAAAGCCCAACAGAGGCTTGACAGCAGGTTCCAGCTAAATTATCATGGTGTACTTGACATTTAAACTAGAGTTAAATCATGACCAAATAATTAAACATTGTTATGTGTGAGCATACAATGCGCCAAGTTCGGGAAAAGAGTTATATTTTTAGTAGTGGTTGTTAGCACCCAAGATAATTCTATACATCGAGCACTTATGTTGATGTCAGGCAGTACATCCAGTGAATGAAATTATAAGATGTATTAGTTTTGAACTAAATGTATAACTTCGCTTCATTAATCCATACTGACTTTATTTTGCGTGAAAATGATGTTATTGGTTCCAGCAGTAAACGGGCGACTGTGGATGACAATATTGTAGTTTGAACAGAATAATTAAAAAAGATCAGGTGAACACTTCGGGTAACTAGCCAAATCGTATGAAATGAGAGTTTGAAGAAATAAGTCTATGATAACTCTTTAAAATACCAAGTTTTTAACCATTCAGAATCATAAACATGCGCGATATATTGAAAAAAAACTGTAACAAAATTTGTGAAACGGAACAACTACAGATTAAATAACCTATCTTCCATACTTGTAAGTGGCAATCAATTACGACAAAGGGAAAGCATGTACGCACGCCAGGAGATTAGCGGATAGGTGTTTCTATCAGATCTAAGCCAAACGAATCACACGACAGAAGGTTGTCGAGGATAAAGACGCGGTAGGAATGAAATTAAACGTTACTTCAAGGCTTTTTCCTCGAAAAAGGAAAATTTTTTAGTGTCACCATGTTTCTGACAACTTACCCAAGCTAACTGATATTGTACCCTGCAAGATATGAGGCAGAGATTCCATAAGATGCTAACACAACCAATTAATACTTTATCTCACTTGCGGCGGAGTACTCAAGCTTCCATATACGTACTTGAGGTATGTGAAATGAGCTATTAATAATGGATTGTTTACAATATCCGTACCTCATAAACTGCACACTGCCTCCATGGCGTGTGACAATTTTACAGGGGATGTTTCTACTGTAGCCCTTCTCATGCATTTTTGAACGAATTTTAATTCGCCAAGGGTGGATGGATATTTCCACATTTTGGATGCTAGGTCCACTCTTCTCGTTCCTTATGTAAGAGGTATTTCTGGGGGCTCTTCCGACCTTCATCTCCCTAATATCCTTCCGTTCCCATCCTTGTATGACTTACCTCTCGGCCTGAAAGCCTGATGCTGTTAAGTGCTGACCAGGCTTGAAAATACACCCTGAATTTCCACATTTTGGAATGAATAGGCATGGTTTCTTTATATTTAAGAATGAAAAATAGGTGTTTAAATCCATGATTTTGGCATCTTCTAAGAGATCAGACTGTTATGACAGTGCAGTGAGTTGCCCTGCCTTTACCCTCCGAGCCACAAGTGACACCTGGAGTCATGTGCACTTCCACGCTGTGATATTTAATCCCAATCCATGCTCAATTTCCATAATTTACGTCTGTATAATGTGCATTCCGTTATAAGCTTCTGAGGCTCCCTCCTCTCCCTGCTGAAGCAACCTCCTGGCAGTTAAATCACCCTGAGAATCTCCTGAAAGGGTACCTTTCCCTTCCCATTCTCTGAACTCATCCGTTGCTACACTCCCCGAACGCGTACTCTACAAGGATGAGGTTCACGTCCAAAACGAACCGTTGTAACTAACTTCGCGACTCCTATGTGCCCCACCCCTGCGCTCCATCACCACGGAAGCTCGTTTCCGTGTGTGAATGAGTGTGTGCTAACGTTGTAGCTACTTCAAAGAGGCCCATACCGTCTCTGTTTTCGCGAGCGAGGTAATATGCACTCCTTCAAAAGGGCCCGCGGCCGGACTCGGCATAAAGATCCCTTGAAAAGAAAAAAAAATGCAATGCCCCCACGCTGAGAGCTCCCATGTCGTCAGGACCACTTCCCGGATCGTTATTGGCGGAGTTCTCTTCGCGGGGTCATTCCCTCAAGGTATCCCGCTCAAGGGTCCCGAAATGGGTCAAACTCGTCCCCACGTTTTACGTTTTAACCCGGGCTTCGCAACACTCCCATCGTCCTCCTAACCCCTTCCTCTCCTCACCTACTTGTGGAGGAATCGGTTAACTAATCAAGGATATTGGCCGGGGTAGAGAAAGGGGATGGGATGGGAAAGAGGGGAGAGCGGTGAGTTGGATGAAGGGAGGTGTTTACTCGTTTCCACGAGGCTTAGCTTGTTGTTCCTGCGACACGCTTTTGTCCATTCTCCCAACAATGGGTCGTGGAATAAGGGGATCCCTTATTATAAGCGAGCTGGGAGAAACGGAATGAAAAGTCAATTCCCTGCGTCGCGTCGTTCAGTGTCCGTCCCCGAGGCGCTGTCGACAAGGGTGCTAGGAAATTGAGAAGGCAGGTCAAACGTACCCTTTTGTCGGACGTACGACTGCCGCTTTTCGCATTGCCCACGGCGTAATAGGAGTACTGTGACCCTTTTTGTCTCGGGGCATGATGGCCAGCGCCTTAGTGGATCGATTTCATCCTTTCGCCACTGCCCCAAAAGGATCTTTTCCATATTAAGGGTGTTTTAAAGTGTAATCGATATGAAATGCAGTGTTTAATATGTCCTGTATAATAGTCCAATGAGTGTCTTTAAAGTTACCAAAACCCGAAGTTAAATTGGGGTGAAAATGTTTTCCTGGAATGAATTCAACAGTTAGAAAATAATAGTCGCACGGTTCGTATTATTCCCCAACTTTTTCAAAAACGTGAAAAGAGAATTTAAGATGCATAGCGGTCATTTGCGCTTGTTTCCGTTAAAATAACCAGTGTCTGTACTAAATCACATAAAGTATTCCACAGCTAATGCAGCTAAATTTCATACCTAACCAGCTAATTGGTAATTCATTTTAGACTCGCACATTTCATTCGTTACGTTGTATAAACCCTGTTCCCCGTTTGTCATTAGTGGTTAATAACACTAGGACAGCGGCACTTGATTGCCCACCACTATATTTGCAGGGAGTGTCCCAGGATATCGTTGTCATTTCAAATATATTAGAGGAGTGAAACAGAAATTCGTGCCCCAAACTCTAAGAAGCCAAATCCTTAGCTCATTGAGCATTTAATTTGATCAATGCATTTATCATTAATCATACGAATTTGAAAAAAAGTATTGGTTACTCCATCTCTAATCGCCTTAATCCCACAATCGTTTTGAACACCGAGTCCACCTTTTAGCGAGAACTATTGAATGCCCTACAAACCAGATCTTCAGAGTTGAATGACCCCTTTTAAAAAACTGAACTGTTCTTTAGGGGAAGTCAGTTAAGTATTAACAATAAAATCGCAATAAAAATAACATTAGGTGGAGATATTCAATGAAATTCGCGAAATATTTCCATAGCCAGCTAAAATTAACCACGAGTCCTAAATATGATTTTGAAAGAACTGCCTGGATAGTAGGAAAACTTTTAGCTCTTTCAAAGTTAAAGCTATGGCTAAAGTTAGGGCTATGGTCATGTCAACTCTGCCTTAAGAATTTTTTTCCGCCATTATTAAGAATTTTTTGAGGTATTCTCCGAAATTTGGCGGACAAAGGTTCTTACGCAGACTAGGAATAGAATCTTGAAAAGCAATAGAATGACAACATGTAAGCGATCCGATCAAAATTTAAACATAAACGTTTATGATATTCGTGGAAGGAGGTATGTATATCATATTAATCATAGGTAAATACTGGTCATCTTGGAGAGAATATGGATAGTAAGTTATACCGTCAAACAGCTTTATCTAATTACCCTAATGCTCCTTTCCTTTTATTTAGAGCAAATTATAACAATGAAGTAGGGTAAGTAAAAACACTTGTGATTCCACTCGATATTTTATTTTAACACGACCTAGGTTTCGACACGTTGTGTCATCATCAGGACCTGAGTCTTAGAACTTCATTATAAAAGTTCGTTCGAATTCAACAATCGTGTATGATCTGGTGTTTTCCCGGCGAATAATCTGGGTGAAAAGCTCTCGGGTCTCACACCGGGTCAAGTCTTCCGTGTTCTGCTCCAGAAGGAGGACCTTGCCCGGAGTGAAACCCGAGAGCTTTTCAACAATCGTATTTAAATTCGTCTTCAAACATAAGGCTTAACATTTGAACGCTCGTCTCAAATTATTAAAAAAAACTATGGGTAGTTATCTATATTTCAAGATTCACTAAATAAAACCATCCTATTCCGAGTCGTTCTGGAAAAAATCGTCGCTACCCTCGTCTCTCGTATCGGTCCAAGGGTCGCCGCCGCCGGATGGGACGGAGGTATTGGCGAAGGACGTGTTGTGATCTTACATTCTCTTATTTTTTTTAACGAGTGGTGAAGCTTTTGTCTCCATGCGTGAAATTTAAACGCAATGTGGAGCAAAGAACGAGAGGAACAAATCCACGCGGATTTCCAATAGCACTAATGTACCTTATATACTCGAGTACAAGTGAACCCTAGTTTTCTTTCGTGAATATTAAATACTGCAAAGCTACTTGCAGTGGGTTAATTTTGATTGTAACGTGTGTACTTAAAAAGGTATATTTTCAAGTATATATTTACTCATTTAGCCGCACACTCACCGCCGACGTTAAAAACATTTGGTCATACCGTACCACCGATTTTTCGATTAAAATCTAGGTAAAAATTATTTATTAAAATAATAAAATAATTTTTCGAGTAAATATAAGTGTTAAACAAAAAAGACACCATCTAAAAATAAATTGCGAAGTTTTAATTTCGAAAAAACTTCCTGGATGACCCTCGTGTTTCTTTCGTGTATGGGTCGACCCTAGAGCTTTTTCATTGAAATTTTGTATTTAAAGGTCTACCTTTGCGTAAATACGTATACACAGTTTTTTCGCATACCTAATTGACATTGTTTAACAGCAAAAATTCTTTTTTTTTTGGTAGTTTTATCCTCATCAGGAGCTGGAAAACGAATACTCATTTCGTGGGACTCTCTTACGATTTCCATTCTTACCCGTAACTCGAGGAGCAATTAGTCGATCGGGTACTCTATTATCCATCGGTGGTCATTCTAGCGTCTTCTCAAGTTACTATCCCTTACTTTTCATTATAACCTTTGATCGAGTGATTAGATTGTTTGTGCCTTTGTTAGAGTACTCGAACTAGCCGGAACTCGGAACCGATATTGTCTTCTGTGAATAAGCGTTCTGCAGTGCATCCTCATCTTTTAGCCTGATCTACATGAATTCTACCTTATATTGAGTTTCCACAAAAATGCATTCACTACATACAGATTATAAGTGACTTTACCATGTGCGGATTTTAATCAACTAAACCGCTAACTAAATAAGCATTGGAAATTTCTAGGCAATCTCCAAAAACAAATATGTGTTGTCCATGTGGCCTATATCTCATCCTAATATTTACTGTTTGTTATATTAACGTTATTACAGGATTCGTATTGTAGTGTTTGAATGCGCAACCCAGTGAAATAAATCAGAATATAATTTTATATCGGAAATATTTTAATATTTAAATGATATCGTTTACTTTTTTCAGGGTACCCAAATGAGCCATAACAAATATCCGATTCTATCATTTATATATTTCCTTTTTTACATTACGAAATTGCTCTGCGTGTCACGTCATTACTTTGACAACGTTTTTGACTTTTAGGTGGCTTTTTTCTCATTTTTTAAATTAATCTTCCTTTTCTACAGTGCTCTTTTAACATTCAATCCATTTTTTTTCTGTAATTGAAATTTGCTAGAGAACTGATGTGATTGCGGCCAATAACTTTCTGTCATTTTAAATGTCTCACTTTCTATATGACTCACTGTTTATACAAGTCATTCTCTTTATTACTTGGGTACTTATTTTTTAAGTGTTATATTTTTACGAAAAACTCATTTGACGCTTGAAATTTGTTACTTTTTTCTTTCCTCACTTTGAACTTTATGTGAAAGGTTACTTAGCTTCTACCGCTAAAGAGATGAATGCCTAACCACCGAAAATACTTTTATTTTCCCAGCTTCCATTCAACATGAAAAATTCATTGATTACACGCTAATCGATTATCAATGCATGAAAATACTTCATAGCTCATCCGAGTGTACCTCTGGTATATATATATATATATATTCTCAGAGTTCTCCCAACCCGACGAAGGGGCAAGCAAGCCCCGAAATATTTCTTATTA
>WURS02023965.1:0-11854 GCA_011762765.2 Rhinocypha anisoptera | reverse complement strand
ACAGAAGACAAATTACAGAAACTAAGGTTATGTAGGTAAGTCTTTTTCGAGCTAGGATTCAGGCAGATGAAGGTTTCTTTATATAAATTTTAAGATAAAAGAGTTCATTCATATATTTAGAAATTTCCCTTTGGTAATATTCTTTGAGATATTTGTACGACTTCCTGTTGGGGTATATATGACTTACGCTTGAGCTTTTCTTCACCTAAAATCACATATGATATTCACGATATAATAGTTGTCTCCACAACTGGAATAAAGCAATGGTCTCAGCGTAAACGGGCGGATGACTGAAACGTGTGAAATAGATGACGGATACATTCGCCGATAGTTTCAACAGTTGTTAATCACATAATGTGATATGTATTTATCATTGCGCATAGTCGCCGTAAGGAGGAATACATTTACGCACTTAAATAATCTGGCTACATTTCAGAGACTCTATTCATCAGATAATAACCAAGGAAACAAAATATTACCACTTATAAGTTTATTTTTTCTACTAAGAACGTCCAAGAGTGTTTTTCATTAACTACTTCACGTGGTTTAGGCAGTCATATTTAATCCGCCATAAGTCAAATATATTTTTTTCGTATATTTTTCAAAAGTAGAAATGAAGACCTTTCACTTAAAGCTCTTATAGAGTCAGTTGTGACTTAGTGAGGGTTAGCCAGAATTTGTCTCAGTGAGCTGTTTCCTTGAAAAGGCAGAAAAAATCAGATTTTAAAATTTTAAACGTCACGTTTGAATAAAAATTTAAAGAGATAATTATATAATATATATTTTATACAATTATCTCTTTAAATTTTATAATATGTATATTATATATTATTTTATATGTACATAAAATTCATTGTCCCAAGACGCAAGTCAAATGAATATGCAGTACGACAATGGCGAAAGACCTTAGCAACCAACTGCGTGGAGATGTTTATCAGATTACAATTCCGTCGAAGGATTGACGTTATAAGCTCGAACTATTAACTTTCTGCAATTTTATTTAAGATTGGAGGAATATTATGTAATTAGCACACATTACTTGATTTATATTTTATAGAACATAAATATACCATTTCCTTAGGGCCGGTATTATGACTCTCTGTTAAGTCTTTGTTAAGCTTTAACTACCAGATAGGCAGAAAAAGTGTGTTATGACTCCCTGTTAGTACTCGTACCATAGTTACAGTTAGACTCTACGTTAAAACGATTATTGTCAGTAGCACAAAAACATTTCAAAGCATATGTTTACTGTAATTACAGCACAATAATTAGTTATACCTGTGTACGTACCTGATCGGCATATTAACTCTCTGCCGTTAGCGCTGACCACTCTTTCGCTACATTATTCCATCCATCAAATGTGTTAGTATACCTGATCGTCATACGAACTCTCTCCCGTTAGCGGTGAATAGTCTCTTGCTACATCATTCCATCCTTCAAATGGGAAAGGATATGCTTGAGTGTGTAACTACCGTAGCTCTGTTTAATTAAAATTTATTTAAATGAATATATATATATATACACACAGAATCCAACTCATATTTGATTTTCGTAGGTGTATTGCCTTACAAAAACAAATATTTAATAACAGTTCGATACTCGATTTTGTCCATTTTCACAAAAACACTCACATCAACTCACTCAAACGACTGTTACATAACAATCGCATGACCAAAATGGCTGAAACTTTAGTGAGTAACTGTCAACAGATGAACAACGAAATTCACTAACTTTTATTTATGAGTTCTGCTATCTTCATGTTGAGGTCGGAAACTTTTCAGACCACCCTCGTACAAAAGTAATTGTTATATTCAAATGGTTATTCTTATAGTAGTCAAGATTTTAAAAGATTTAATATTAGCTATATAATTCCATGAATGTATATGAACATACCAGGGCTGTGGAGATAAGGTTCCTTTTCACCTGGAAAGGCTGCTAGAATCTCCAAGGCTGTTACAGTCCCAATTCCGGGTACTCCTTCAGTATAATCACTCCCAGTCAAAAGTGCTAACTGAATCATCCGAATTCTGAAAATATATGGAAGAGAGGACTTTCTTTTAATAAACGTGAATGAAAATCGGGACGAAACAGGAAAACCTGACTGCAATAATGAAACAGACATTTGTAAACCATTTCTAAAAGTTGGAAAAAGCATACTATGCTGGAAAGCTTTCATGTATTGTCACAGGAATAAATATTTTAACAAAAAAAGTTTCATATTTACCATTAAAAACTATGATTCAGACAGTTGTTGAGGAATGAATATTTACAGAGAGAAAGAGAGTGCACTAAAGACAGCTTCAGTTACCATGTGGATCGATTGAATTTATTACATATACGAAGAGGAGAAATATGTTGACAGGAGGAGAATAAGTCACAACCAGAATTGAGAAAATTCATAAATGAAAACAAAAGTTTTCCAAGAAAACATGACTTGAAAGTTCAGATGCATTCTGAGACAGTACAAATTTAAAGACCAAAGTTTTAACAAAAAAACTCATTCTCTTTGATAAAAACAAGTTTATCTTGCGACATGATGAGCATAAACCACTACCTCACAAGGGTTCTTAACCAACAAACTATGTGCCTAACTAAAAGACCAACTTCAGCTAGATGATTGTATGACCCTTTGTTATTCCCTTCACATAAGGCATACATCAGTATATGAACACCTATCAGGAGTATGAAACACCACTACATCTTACTCAGATGATAACATTTTGTTACTCTTAAATACATAATGGAAAACCCCTACTTTTAAACATAAATTGCAAGCATGCTTCCAGGAACAAAGGAGATTTATTTACTTTAAAGCCTTGCTAAAGTGCATCTTTCTAGGTGATCACAACACCAAGGTCAATTTAAGAACATACAAAGGGAAATGAATTGTCAAAACAAACAAACTAGTAAAATAACTCTGACTTATATACCACAGTATGACAAAACAAGAGGTTGACAACTATTAGCATCAAAAAAGAAAGGCATGCTTATAAATATTTTTATGATATTTCCTTACAATTGTACCTCACCTCTGGTCTTATAAATAAGATAAACCAACTTCAGAGAGGTCTATTGGAAGTCAACCTAGCAAAGATAACAATCTACTCAAGACAAATAACCCAGCATTTAAGGAATTAGTTAGAATAAAACTTAAAAGACACAGAGGAACAACGTGTCATCCTTACCTGTCTATGCCTAACTTCCTTTCAACCTCATGCTTTGAGTACACTCTGACTCTGGTTCTTCTCCTGTCAAACACATGACGATAGACACATGAAGCACCAAACGCCCAAACATCACTATCTTCTGTGACTGTGCCATCCACCAGCGATCGTGAAAAGCCCTTTCTTGGACTGCTGAATGTGACTGATTCAAGGAAGGCACATTGGGCCTCAGCTTCATATGGTGCCACAACCCAGGGGACTCCGAACAGGCCAAGCAGTTCTTGGGATTCAATACGGGCCCTATCTGTGACTCCTGCTTTCCCTTCCAACTCCTTCTTGTGCAATTCCAGGGTCAGGCGTCGCCTTTCTTCCTCACTCAACTCCTTGACCTCCTCAGTGGGCACAGGCTGTTCAGTCTTTTTCTCTGGTTCTTCAGGGCCCTTTACCTCCTCCTGCAGGAGGTATTAGTTTTGTCATAATTGAATGAAAAATGTTTGATCATTAACTAAGGTTGAAGATTTTGGTACAGGATTATTACATAGTTCATAATACATGCATACCTCCATTAACAGAGACTCTATCAATGCAGCTCCTTTCTTACAAAGTCAGCAATTGACCACAAAATAGCTCAGTGGAAAAACCAACGATGCATTTATATTGGAAAGTTAAGTTGAAAATGATCCCTATTTGGATCATAGCAGAACTGTGAAAAGAGCTATATTACATGATTTATTCTGTTTTTGTGAGATACTTCAAGGAAGAAAAAGTAAACCAAGGTAGCCCACCTTTCATGGGTTCGTTATGAAAAATATCTTTTATTCCATAGTCATCAATCCATAGTTGTCGATCAAAGTCCATCAATCCAGGATACTTGCACTACTTACTCGCAGTGAAGTCTCTGGCATGATATATTAAATGCTTTTCATAACCCTCCATTTATTGAAGATGCATGTTTATAATTTATATTCATCTTCTTTAGTATGAGTTACTAAGTACCAAGACCTATTTCCCTTTCTACCTCTGAGAACAAAATGGATGTCAGGAGTCCATGTATATAATTCATGTATACCTGTGTCCAAAAATCTTATGATTTCATACCATGATCACAATTCCATAGGGTGAATTTTTAAAAATTACTTTAAACATATGCTGGAAACCCAGCATATGTTTAAAGCCACATTACAAAATTAAGTGACTTGTGGTCTAATTAAGTTTGATTAAAATGAAGTAAGAAACAGCCTCAGGCATAACTTTGTGGGAACCCTTAATTATTGAAGAACTAGGAAAATCAGACTTGGTCATTTCCACTTATATTTTTTCTCACGACCATGATTGTGTTACAAAGCCACACCAGCACACTACCAGAGAAAACCCCAGACAAATCCCAATGGGCCCTTCCATCCTGTCCTGCCCTTTACCCTACTTCAGCTCAAGTTTTCTCCTCCTCACCCTACTTTTACCTCCAATCACCCAACATCACTTCCTGTTCCTTCTTACTTGAATTGCATACATACTGGGTATTTTCTGTATTTTTCACCTGAAGATGTTGATCATCAACTTAAGCATGGTGGTGAGAAAAAATAAAAATATAAGTTGAACCTCTCACATTCCTGATTTTCCTCATTCTCCAATTGAAAAGAGGTACATATTTTAACAAATTTCTTGTTCAAGATTGAAGAAGAATTGCTTATATGCCTTCTAACTGAAAATGTGTTAAACATGTATGTGAACATAATACAACCTAGAAGAATTTGTAAATTTTTTACAAAAATATTTAGTGATATTTCATGGAAAATAATTAGCATCCAGCATTATCTTAAGCAACAATCAAAAGTGATTGGTTTTCAAAAACCGAATCACATTAATGAGGTGAATGAAGTATCATTTAGGAACCATCAATAATATTACATAATTTCTGATATATTATTATTTGGAGTATTCACATGAAACTCAACAGGAAAGCTGTTGGTCTTCGGCTAATGACTTCAATATTTTTATGCAATGTGCCACCATTAAACAGACCCACAAAGTTCCAATGAACACTGGTTGATGATTGGCTGATGGCCATGTCCCACTCTAGTCTATTGGCAATGACCAAAATCTAACTAATTTTTAATTACCAAAAGAACAGAAAAATCTTTGAAAAAAAAAGACATATTTATAACACCTCAGGCACAGCCTTTTAAATTTCATTTAAATCCCTGAGGATTGAGGAGAATTGATTTTAAACGAGTTATTGTACCCTTTGTAAATTAATATTAAAATTTTATTTTTTAATTTGAATTTTTAATTTTAACAATAAATTTAAATTTAATTTGAATTGTTATAAATTAAAATTAAACCTTTTAAAATGATAATTATCATAAATATAACATTATTATACAAGGGAAACCGTAGGATGTAGTGACTACGTCAGACATCCCTCGGAATTGATTCCACATCACGTAGTATTTACGTCGGACTTGCCTGAGGGGTTAATTATTACAAAGAAAAATAATGGATAAAATTGGCATGAAAAAGTACCTCATGGTTATCATCCTCGGACCCACTGGCTGAAGTCTCTTCGATGTAAGCAACTCCATCATCAGGTTCAATAAGTTTATCATCTTTGCCCTGCAACTCATCACTAATGGGTACTGGAGTATCAACAGTATTCTTAACAGAAAGGACTTCGGACAATGGCTCTGCACTCTTTTTTACTTCTTTTCCACCAAATACATCTGCGAATATGTCATCTGCATCCCCTGGGGTGGCTGTCAAATCTAAAACCACCTCTAATTTTTTATCCACTGAATTTTTTTCATTTGTTTCACTGAGCTTTGAACTTTTGACTTCTTTCACCGGCACTGGTGCACTTGAATAATTTTTTTCACTACCGGGCCTCGATTGTTCACTGGATTCCACCTCCACCTCTAAGAAGTCTGACCCGTCCGATTCAGATCCACTGACACTTTCTATCTTTATCTCGTCGTCTTTCCCGGCTGAGGTCAATGAATCGCATACAGGTATACCCCTGTTTGGTTCTGGTGAGGTGGCTGAATCCAAATTTTTCTTGGTCACATTAACAACCTTCAAAATCTCAACTTCTGATGAAGAGTCTTTCTGATCACAAATGATTTTCATCATCTGCTCCTGGGTCAGACCATCATTCTCGTCTTCGTCACTGGTAAATACTTCAATCACTTCAATGGCATCTTGCTTGGCAACATTTGGTCTGAGAGGAGAGGAAATAAAAACTGACCCCTTCAAATTTTTTGAATCCACTTTTTCCCCACTGACGTCCTCTTTCCTTGACACCTGATTCTTAATTATTGCCATTATTTCTCCCTGTGAGAGGTCATCGGGACAGCTATCCTCATCTAATGCATTTGAGATGCTTTCAAACTCACCACTTTCATTCAAGCTCCTCTCTCCATCTGAGGTATCCGTTACAGACATAAGGAACTTTTTCACTACATTGCTCGAACTTAACATTTCCGCCTCTTTTGGAGTGGGTCGGGGTGGTGTGTGCTCATCCGCCTCAGCCTTTACCTTTTCGTCCAACACCCACTTGCTATGTCCCTGCCCTCCAGCAATAAGCTCACTTTCACTGCCAACCAAAGATGCCTTCTTTAAATCACTTTTAACATCACTCTCATAAAAATTCCCCTCCTCTTTCACTATAGCCACCACCAATGAATTTTCCCAGAGTCCCAAGGAATTTCGGCGGTTGAACTTGATATTCTTTCGACCGCGGCGGCGAGAGGAAGATTGCCTCGAGGAATAGGCTCTTATTCACAGAAATCAAACACATGTCCGATTCTCTCGACGACGACAAAATCTCACGCGAGGGTAGTACTAAAAACAAAAAAAAACGGATTGCGGGAAGAACCCACGCTTTTGGAGGGTGGAGGGGAGGGTTATCTCGAGTCCTTCCATTACGATTCGCCTGTAAAGATTTCCTGGAGCCCTTACCTATCTTGGCAAAATCCTTCCGTTTGGTCCCGTGAAGATATTGGAATTATTCGAATTATCACACGGAAAAGGAACCCACCCTTTCAGCCAGTGCCGAGTTGGGGTATCGCATTTACCGGCTAAACCCCTGAATAAACGCTAAAGAGTCGGGTGAGGTATCCTTGGAAACGATCCACAATCAAAAGTAAATGACAATTTTGCAATTTCCACTTTTGAAAAAAAACCTCTCCTTTATTCCCGACATGATTGTAGGTGTACTTCGCTTGATGCGGCACGGTGGTGTTGCACACCGAAACATGCTGGGAATAAAGGAGACTTGTTTTAAAGTGGAAATTGCAAATTGTCCTCATTTATTTTATTTTTTTATTATTTATTTATTTCGTTCAAAGACAGCACAACGCCAATTATATTGAACATATAACAAAGTAAAAAAACAAAATAGTGACAATAAAAACTTAACGGATAACAAGTAACAGCAACACTTACGGTTTACAGATAACGAATATACCAAATATACCAGCAGTCACAAGGAAAATTAGGGTAGAGAAAGAATAGAAAGCCAGTAATGGAAGGAAGGAGGTGTTTGGAACGGGTCAAAAGGTCAGGGAGGCGTTTCATCAGTGTATTGCAGGTTGATGGGAGCCTGAAAATTAATGAACGTTTTGTGATTGAGAGGCGAGGGGTGATGTAGTGAAAGAGGTCATTCAACCTCGTATTGCGCGAAGGGACTCGAAGAGGAAATAGGGAAAGAAGTTCAGATGACTTATAAGAACCATATTGAGGGTTTTTATGAAGAATTTTAAATCATTTAAGGTACGAGAAGTAAGGGAGGGAATTCCGAGAGAAGGTAATGTTATCTAGGGAGAATTTACGGAAGTGTAAATGACGGTGGCGAGAATAACAGGAGAGAATGAATATCGACGGGAATATCAAGAAGTTTGAGAGAGAGAGTGGAAGGAACAGAGACTCAAATTTGGGAACAGTAATCACAGTAAATAGGGGAAACACAAGCAAAGAAAAAAGTTCGGAGAGCTTGTAAATTAGACACTTCTCCATAAAGGAAATATAAGCCAAGCAGTGACATGGCTTTAGAAGAAATGCTTTTAATATTTTTATTTGACAAAAGTCACTGGTTCCGTTGAGGGCATGGGGACCGAGTGTTTTCACTATGTTTTCTCCTTCGATTTTAAGATTTCCTAAAAGACGCCGATGCGCAGTATGAATATAAATAATATTATATTCCACTAGATAAACGCTGTATCCATACAATCGTATTGCTTTAACATGCCTTAAAATCGTATAATTGGCGCCATGTATTGACTTCATAGATACCTAGATTCTATATGAAATAAAGTGCTATGTGACAAGTCGTCTTTTGAATACTACTTCTAATTGTAAAAATATTAACCCATATTGACAAGGAGTAGTAGTATCAAAAATAAGTTAATTTATCACTCCTGAAGATGCTACAGTGTAGTGAAACTAGTTGAGTCATAAATTATATTTCGTGTGGAACGCAAAGTTTTATTTCTGTTGTTATTAATTAGTGGCTCATATAGGGGACGTAATATAATTCTGTCACATGTGTGACACGCCACAAAGAACAGATTTTGTTTTTAGTGTGTCACGTTTGAGTAATCTGGGGTGAGCTTTTGATGGTCTAGGCCAGTGCTTCTAATAAAAATGATCAGTGAAAGAAAATAATGATTTGACCGCAATTAATTCCGAGTTCAGGTCACCCCTCTTTCACACATGGAGGAAATATATAGCGACATTCCGAAAGGTGTCGTTAAATGACAAACGAGTGACAATGGCATATAGCAATCATTACTTAGGGGGATTCCCTAGTGAATGGATATTAATTAAAGATCCCCGCAAGGGTAGAAAGTTAGAGAAACGTTGGTCCATACTAACGAACTTAAATAATAAATCTACTTATACTAGGTATGTTATGATACAAACTTTAATTATGCGCCATATCATGAACAATCGCGGGTGGCATGCAGCAGGAGATTAGTCGAGCTTCTAGTAAACCCCAAATCAGTACCTGAGAAAAAAAGAGAAAATGACTCCATTAACAAAAGAGCATGTGGATTCTTTCCACTTACATGAGGGTTAGGTAAAATGTACTGTGATTATCAAAGTATTAGAAAAGGGGTGCGATACCAAGTACACGGTGGTTGTCCATCATATTTATAATCATTTAATCCATAAATTATTCCAAAATGTAGATATAATGAACTTGGACGCCAGCGGAAGAAATCCCGTTAGCGGGTAATGGGGACAAACATCCCAAGAAAAAAATCCGCAAGGTTACCGGGAGACTTTTGAATTGGTTCTTTTTCAGTATTTCGAGAGAGATACAAAAAATAAGTCCCCAATAAGAAATGTTCATTCCTCCACCATATTCTATTTCACTTTTCAAAATCGTACGCCAATTGCTTTCGTCCTGAAGAATATTGGTCCTAGGAAAAAAAACTTTTTGTTTATCTTTTACTTTCCCTTGTAACCCACCAACATTTCTTGGTTATAATGTAGACCACTTTGCGAGCATTGGTATTCTCAGTTTTTCTTCACTCATCGGATAAAAAGAAACTTCCACTCAAAATTCAAGTATAACCGAGTAAAATGTCAGTGAGTCATCTAGTTTATAACTTAAAGATTGATACTTCACGTCAAAGACAATGCTGAAAGATGGAAGTATGTAGATAGTTTAGGATTAAAGGCCCTCATTCCCTTCACAAGTTTCGAAAAGAAAATTCGCATTTTCCGAAAACTAAAAATGTTGACCGCGACCAAAGTATGCAACTACTTGACGGTCGCTTCTGCTCTTTAGTTACTGAAATGTATATTCTTTTTATTATATTAGCACTTCCATAGATTTAGAAGTGGCACCAGGCACCCAGCAATAAATGTGGGAATTCGCAAAGGGTGAATACAAAGCGAGGGAAAATGTATCATGTACGATGTATAACGTCATGTCATATATCATGCATCTCATATACACAGAGAAATAAAATGCTACATACAAATAATCTTTGCACACTAAAACTGCTGAAATATTGCAAATTTCCCGGACTTAACCTTCTGGCGTCGCACCAATTTGAGCAATGATCAGCTACGCGAGTGCCGAGGAGAATGACGTGGGGGTGATTTTGCTTTAAGAGAAGTGAGCTTCTCAGAGACACTTCAAGTGTTGGCTAATATACGGACTCAATACCCTTACCATATTTCAAAATGTCGGCTCGAGATAGTTAATCCGAAAACATCTAAATCATGAAATCGGTCATCTATGTTGGAAACAATCGCAGGCTTTCTCAAAGGAGATTGTTGAATTCCTAATGATTTCTGCAGACTAAAAGGGGCTCGGAACAAAATGAGTTTACCTTTGCATCTGCACTTGTACGGGAGCTAGGTAATCTCGAGGAATTTTCCACTTAATAACTGTGACATAGAGGTCACGATTAAATGAAGCTAAAACGCCGAGCAATAAAAATCAATTGCCTCCGAACGCAATCCGTCTTCACGTAACGACGGTTTCTCGTCAACGAATTACACAATAATATTTCAACAGACATCTAAAATAGTTTAAATGTAACACAATATATAATTATAATTAATTAATTTGCAAATCGACATTACATTATTATTACTTAATTACTTGAAAAGGCTAGATAAAAAGAATAAAATGCAACGGTGAAATTCCAGTGCGTGCAGCGAATTTCACGTATATATTTTTTAATTTTAATAAATATTCTTTACAACTGCAACAAACGGGAATCTTTCAAATAACTTCCGAAAAGAATTTCTAATTTCTGTACCGTAAAGACGACTGGAGTCAAATAATTCTGGCTGATTCAAAAATACCGGGTGGAAAGAATCGGCAATATTGCGTTTTCTTAAGTTTTTCACGTAAGATTCATTTTAACGTATTAGACGAATCAACCGAAGCAACAGCTGAAGAAATGTCCCATGAAAAACGACCTACGAGAAAGGCATTAGGCGTCCCCTAGGATATCCCACAATCGGATTTACCATTCGAGAAATAAAACTGAAAATTCATTAGCCACGGCACCCTATACTTACCAAGTACCCAGAGAACCGCCGACTGATGGCAAAAAAAACTACCCGTCTCCACTTTTATGATTGACACTCAAAGGGAATTACGTCCTTCAATACAGTCGCCCATAATTAAGGATGTGAGGGGATATTTCAATGAGGCATGATCCTACGGCAGACATAGTAACGCCGCTTAGATCTCCTTTCCGAAAGGACGCGTAATAGCTGCAGACACACGCGGGCGCACACACGCAACTCGGCGAATAATAAACTTTAAACTTGCGAGAAACAATGAGCCACGTAGTATCAAGGTCCGACAAAATCATAAAAGGATATGAAGACTATAAATCACAATTAAGGCCTCAAATGCCCGATATTATCCGGATAATTAGCGCGCGGGACGTTCGACCGCGCTACCCCCCTCCGCCCCCCACGAAGGCAGCGAGGTAAGGCGGCCGGGCGATGCGGAGAGAAGTACGAGGAGGGGGTTACGGGGGAGTGAGGGGGGACGCAAGCAAGATGGACCCGCGGTAGGGTGGGCGGTGGCGAGCGAACGAGGGAGAGAGAGAGAGAGAGCGGTGCTGCACGTTCGAGCGGGCCATAAAGAGAATCGATGCAACAACCAACCACCCATCCTCTCGACGACGGCGGTGAATAGGTGGGAGGCGAGGTGGAGG
>WURS02023954.1:0-11855 GCA_011762765.2 Rhinocypha anisoptera | reverse complement strand
ACATTGTGTGTTCGTCCTTTTATGTGTTCCTATCCCTTTCCTTATTTACTATCATTGAATGTGTTATATATATATGTCCCACACAATCTCTTTTGGTTGTGTTTTCAAGCAATGCTTTCTTACTGGAGAAAATCTCTTTTTCCATTCACCCCGCACCACTCTCTTCTACTTTCCGCCGCCGCCATGATATAAAATACTAATAATGCCTCAAAGATACGAAGTAGCGACTGTCCTTCCGAGTTGCCCTCAGGAAATCCTAAGCGACACTTCCATTAGCTACGGTCCTTTCACCCAGCACGACCTTTCTCCATCTCCTCAGGTTTCTTTTCTTTTAGACAAGGCCGAGGGAGAAACAGATCCTTCACTGAAAGTATACGAAAAACACGGGCCACTACGCGGCCGGGGAACCCAATGTTTTTCGGGGCTATATCACTGATACTTTCGTCATGGAGTAAAATGATTGTTTATGGACATGGGTCTGATTTCCATGGTTTCCACAGAAACCGACTTTTTAAAAATATATTGTGGAAACGTTGTTTCGTAATCCGAGGGCGGCCATTTTTTTCACAACAGCTCTCCCTAGATGGGTATTCGCGAAAGTAGACCGAAGATTGGAGGACTAAGTAAAGAGAGTTTTAGACTCCCATTCCTTTTATCTTTCACGGGGCACGTCCCGATAAAAATTCCCCGCATCCTTTTTTTTAAAAAAATACGCCTCTCGTTGCAACCGGTTTCTCTTTCTCCAAATACTGTAATTAGTTCACGTTTGATACGGTAACATAGTTAGGGTTTTCGTAAAAATTGTTTCAGAGTTTCAGGCGAATATGTTTGCTACAGATTTCTTGCGATTTTGAGTTTTGGCTTTGTTTGAAAATTTTCAAAGGAGAAGGCGAGTCTTCAAAGTGGCGTTAGCTGAGGTTGGATAATCCTGTCATTTATTTGGGTGCTGATCAATGCACCTATGTGACACTTCATTTATGGTTGCACGATCTATCACTGTAGGGGCCTATCAATTTCCTGTGGGCGGTGGTAGTGGGTAGTACGCTCGGCTAGTGAAAGGATGCCCAGATTATAATTACGGTGACTTCGCTGACCACCTCCGGCTAATTCCAACCGAAGTGATTTTCTGTGTGAGAGATGTTTATATGAAGTCAGAAGTGGTGGAGTACAAAGGATCAGGTTTCCCTACCCTGATGTGTGATTCTTCTTACAGACGTTTGAAATAGTTTTAGATGGTTTACCGTTGCAACATCTATCACTGTAGGGCCTGTAACGCCAGAATTATTTGTGCCATTTTCTTCCTCGGGAGTAAACAAAATAAAACGCCGAACACTTCCAAATTTACGTATTTATTCTCTCGTTTCTCACTTCACAATCCCCCCACTTCGCACTCAACAATCACCGCTATTCCTCCGCACAACAATCCTCGCTCTTCCCTTTACACAAACACAAAAAAAACTCTCCAACGATCAACCATCCAAAAGTTATACTCCACATCAACAACAATGAAACAAGTGGCCACAAAGAACATGACAACAATAGGCCAGACGTTACAAGGCCTATCAATTTCCTATGTGTTATGGTAGCCGAGTGGGGAGAGCGCTCGGCTACTGTACAGGACAGCATTGTAAACACAATTTTCCCCTTCACACGCCCTTGCGGACGCTTGTAGGATATTTCGTAAACGTACATCTCTACCCTTTCCTTTCATACTGGTCTTTCGGGTTTAGAAGTATGGAGCTGGAATACAAATTACCCCCGGTATCATTATACAACATATTTTCACTGGTTGCTAACACTTTACGAATCGGCCTGGAGGGCTCAATGGTAAAAATCCTACCCCGGATTTTGAATTCAGGAAAACTCATGAAGTCATGATTACTTTTGTTACGAAGCTGGGATTGCTACAAAGAGTGGGTGGTGAAAATCACCCAGTTCTCTAAGCGGTGTCATTAAAACATAATGACATCGTTCATGTGATGAAAATGGACGACTTCATTTGGAACGTTTGATGTTGGCTTTGATATGGAGTTTTGATACTGACCTTTGGCCCCGAGTTCAAATCATCTACCAAACCTTTGGATTATATGGGCTATAGGTATTTTCTGAATGATGAATATCATCTGGATATATAGTACTTTCTATATTAACGTTATCTTAGCTGTTATCACAATAAATCCACATTTTTATTGAAATAATCAATTCTCAACAAACGGTTGTTCTTTTTCTCTCAAAGTGAGGGGCATACTAAATATACCACCGTCATAGAGTACTGATTAAGAGATAACCGTTTGTTAAAGACAAAAAAGAGTGTATTTATGCAGTTTAATAGTAACTGTCCTAAACTATTTTGTTTGTTCGTTAAAATAAAAATATAAAACGACAAAAAAAGAGTATTAAAGTATATCACATGAAGCAGTATTGAATTAAGGTTTTTAAAAAAGTCCTGTCGTAAAGGGAACGTTATAGGAGCTTTATAGGTCTCACACTTTCTCTTTCGTATTCGTCTGCTTTCCGTGCTCTCATCAAGTTTCAAAGTGTCAAGTTTCATCCCATAGACGCAGAGAAAGTAAAAAAGAGAGATGTGTCTATTGAATATAAGTAATACCGTCGCCTAGAGATCGATGTCTGACCTTTCTCCATAAACCTTTCGTTCCCTCTCTCTCTCTCTCTGTCCCTCTAAAAGTATTTACTCTCTCTCTCTCTATCTGTCTCTCTCTCAAGCGCGTGTTTTGGATTTCCAGTTTTTTCGCCCCGACTCGAAGGGATCCAATTCCCTGATGGTCCCCTAATGGCTGATGGGGAGAGCGAAGGCGGGACGTCCTCTTGCTCCTTCTCAGAAATTCCCCACGATTGATCGACGAACACCGTAAAACTATATTCCAGGAGTAAGTACGCCGAAAACCGCTGGATTTTGACGCAGGGCTCATTAATCCCAGAGCGATATGCATTATTTCGGGGTACTTTGCTGAATTTTTCTAGGAAACGAATTGTGTTAAATCTTTTTTTTTATTTACTAGAACCTTTAGGCAAGAATTGATTTGTTTTAGGTTACACTTTGGTGCAACAGAATTTTTGTGTACGCGTGTGAACATGTAAGTATTAATTAATGCATTTGGAGTCATGATATTATGCAATCCAAAGAATAGTCTTTTGCATCTTACCAATATTATCCTGTCACCTGCCGATATCCTCACTCCTTCGTAGCTTCTAATATTGTTCTACTTTCGCCTGGTTTTACACGACTTCCTAAAAAATAGGAGTGTTATGTTTTATGCAACATAACATTATTATTAAAAATATTATTAACATAAATATTAAAAACAATTAAACTTGTGTTATTTCTCCATGTAATCTCCCTGCAGCCGTACACATTTTTCGTAACGTCGACGCCATGATTCTATGACCGCGGTGAAGGCTTCTTTAGCTGTGTTTTCACCACTGGAAAATCGCTGTGACGCTGTCGATGTGCGGGGCCGAGATAGTTTTGGTTCGTTGTCACATGATGTTCTACCTTCTTTAAACTTTTATTTTACTTAAAATATTTATTAATGTATTTGGGATCATGATATTATGAAATTTAAATAATAGTATTTAGCATCTTACCAATCTATCCTGTCACCTGTCGATATGTTCATTTCCTCGTAGCTTCTAATAATGTTCCACTTTCGCTTGGTTGTACACGACTGCCAAAAAAAATAGGAGTGTTATGTTTTCTGCAGCTGGATATTTATCTATGTTTGTTTCACCGTAGCAACTTAACGACTATACGGAATTTAATTCTCAAACACCCATCTGACACGTTACTGGGAGTGCCATAGGCTACATATATCTGTAATTTTATTAGTTTATGCAAAACACGAAGAGCCAAATGGATTCGATTCGACAGTGAGGTACATAAATTATTGTAAAAAATTACTATTAAAGAATAGGTTAATTAACATGGTGCCGATTGCATGAGATTCACTTCGAGTTATGTAAGCGACGACGAACAATGCGAGGGATTTGTTGAAACGTATTTAATTAAAAATTTTTTTTTATAGATTTAAAAAATCAAAGTGGTCTCAAATGGGATTCCGGGCGTTAGTACGTGTAATATTTCAATGTCATCTACATCCAGATAAAATATACGCTACATACTTTTCAGTTTAAATGAAAATTTCCTAAAAGTTATTTTTAATATTTCCCTCAACTCGAATTACAGCAAACATTCCACACCACGGACAGAGGAGAAAAATAAGAGAACTAGTCCAATATAGAAACACGGGCGTGAAAACACGATCACAAATTGATTCTGGATATAAACATTTAAACGCTTGATTTATCTCTGATTATGAGTTTTCATTTTGGTTTCGAATGAACAACTTAATTGCTTCGTTTAATCCGCGCCGCTGTTTTATATTTTTTACTTAAAAACTAAACTTAATTAATAAATCTGGCACACTGATATGGAATTAATAAAAACATAACTTTATTAACGATAACAATGAAAAGATACCGATGAATTCTTCATTATATTAAAATGTACGTATTTATGAAATTCACATACGGCCATTCGGTAATCACCAACTTCATGCGACCCTGAGGACTCTTTTTGCATCGAGAGCATTTTATTACATTGGACTGGAGGATGATTTTGATGTAGTTAGATCAAGGCTGTATTCTAATACATAACTACTGCAAGAGGTTAAGGATATATTCTGGTATATAATTCCATGAATTGAAATGTTGTATTGTTCTATAGATGATCGCGTTTTGGTTAGCTATTAGAGTCTCGTTTAAAAGTAGGCTTCGTAGCGTAGAAAAATTCTCGGGTTTCCATCCGGGTGAAGTCCCGGATGGAAAGAATGTTTCTACGCATCCTTTCGCCGGGAAAACCTCAAATCATTTTTATGGCTTCGTAGGTTCATATTCCATTATTATCCGTCTTTTCTGGTGCGTAAGTATGTCAGAGTACAGGAGGATGACAGTTTCTCTCCCGTTATTTTGCTCACCGCCACTTTTAAACACCTCAAATGCAGTAGAAGTCCGCTATAACGAGAGCTGATAAATGACGAAAAATCTCCCGTTGTAACGCACACTCGTTATAACCGACGGTCATTTAAATTCACCTCTTTCGGCATTTATAACGCCACAAAAAGTGGACGAAAATGAGCCATGAAGTATTTGTGTCAATGCATCCGCAAATGCATTGAAAGCAGATCGTTTGGTTAATAAGATTTTAAAATATCGTCACCAAAAGTCATGCACTCGTAACTAATGTACGTCACGAATCGGTAGTATCTTTGGATTCGTTTCGTGAACATTCATAGATAAGGTATGGCCTGCGGTTAACAATTACGATTCCATGAATAAGAGGAGCGTCGAGAGATTGGCCGTCCTGCTAAGGGCAACACAGACAAATGGGCTTTTCCTGCATTGTCTACAATTCTAGCTCGTAGCTACGTTCTTTTATTCCGATCGGCTATAAGGATGAAATAGAACCAGGAAATTACAGACTGGCGCACAGATTCCAAGATAAGTTCTTCAATCATTCCCCAGGAAAGTCTGTAGCATCAAACCACAAAGTCTTCTCTCTTAAAATCACCACAAAGTCTCTCGTAAAGTCTTCATTACAATGTAGATTCGCGAGGCATGACAATGTAATGTGTGTTTGAATCCTGCGATTTATGCAACCCAAACACCAACTAAGGCAAAATCTATTCGCTATAGCGATAGTGCAGGTATGAACACTCGCAATAACTGGCGGAACTCCCTATATTTTAACATGTGGACCAACCAAAGGAAACTGATCACTCGCTTTAGCGATACTCTTGTTATAAGCCATACTTGCTATAGTGGTGTTCTACTGTATATGAATCTTAAATCACTTCTGGTATCAATGTGAGTGGTGATGTCACTAAAGAACAAGAAATCTTATAATATACTTTTTTCTGAGATTTTACCCAAACTTCTAATTATATGGCTAGCCAAGTGAACTTATAGAAGATTTGGTAACATTGGGACACAGCCTTGGGTCTCGAGATTAAAGCAAGTCAGATACTAAATGTCTTATAGTACTTGCTACCTTTGGACTTTATGGAAAAATTACTGGTTTGAAAATTCACTCCTAGGCTGTAATTAAAATGTGTAACATTCTTTTAACATTGAATTAGTCAAACCAGTGAAGGCACTTTCTTAACTTAACTGTGAACCAAATCATTCCAATGTGTACATTTTATTTATTAGCATTTTCCTAAGATATATGGATAAGAATTAGTCAGAAAACCATTTTGCAGTTCACAATTTGATAAAACCATTTTATATATCTTTAACAGAAATATGCTTCAGCCTTTGAGCATGAGAGGATAGGATTGGTGGAACTACCATACTTAACTGAGGAAAGACTTCAGAAGATGGGCATTCCTATGGGCCCTCGTCTACGAATTCTTCAAGAGGCCCAGTTATCATTCTGTCAAGAAAACATGAGTGTTTATGTTGTATAATAGATGAAAAAGCTATTTTTTTTCTGATTTTCTAATCAACTACATCAGTAACAGGCCAAACAAGTGTAAGCGCAAGCATTGGTGAATGTGAAAAATATGAACTTTCCAAGGGTTTCCCATAGTGCTTCAAAAACTATGAACCTTGGATAGGCCATGGGATGTCGATGTGGATTTACAGGAGAATAATGAATGCCCGAAAGCATTCATCTCAGTGTATGCAGTACTCAAATAATGAACATGACAAAATGGATGAATGGAACATTAGTGCACTTCTGTATATTTTTTTATATCTGAGAATGTCATAGAAGTGCTCAAAGGTAATAAAAACACAAAAGTGCTCTCAAAAATTGATTCTGGGACTGCCCCCTATGTGACACAGTTTTGCATGTTCCAGTGATCCTAACTGTACCTGATCATGTATAAATGTGTGTGAAAAAGTAGTCTATTTTGTGTTATTTAACAAAAAGAATGGTAATTACTGCACAAGCTTATTTTATAAGTTAAGAAATGATGCTACTGTTCAGTGCAATGATCACCTTCCTGTATTACCAATGGCAAATTTTGATTGCTGCTCCAAACCTTTGGTAAAAATAATACAATCTAAAAGGAAAAAAGTGAAATTACAACTCCAGGAGGATGTCTTTATTAATTTGTTTATTCTATATTGATTCCAAACAGGAGGTTTGAAATTTTATTTTATAAGAAACAAAAGTGAGCCTTGATGCCTGGATTTCTTCAACAAAGCTTATGTAATCTCAACAGTGACTTCAGACAGAAGTTTCCTTAAAAATCAGATTGAGGTGGTCTTCCACTGACGTATTTCCTTTGTCCCCACTCCCTTCCTCAACAGGCTTGGCTGGAAGGACCGCTTCACCAAAAGAAATATCAGGATCCTTGCCACCTACTTGCTCTGTTTGTTTCCTGTCACTAGAATAATAGTCAGGATCATTGCTATCAACTTCCTCTGTTTGCTTCCTGACTGGAGAATAATCAGGGTCCTTGCCACCAACTTTCTCTGTGTGCTCCTTGTCAGGAAGGCATTCCACCTTGCTTTTTGCTTGGGGGCCATCCCCTTTCCTCTCCACTTGTTCATGATCTTTGATGGCAGTTTGGCATAATTGCACCCCTGGCGAAATATCGCTTGACTCATTGCTGTTGTCGTCACTTTTTTTCCCTCCCTTGATGTATGCTTCTTTGTTTCTACCTCTGTTAATCTTCTGAGCCAGCTGGATTTGCTCGTTGAGCTGCTCAGCACGCATGACAGCCTCGGGGAAGCCCTTGCTGGCCTTCACCTGAACCAGAGCAAGTTCCTTGCAGGCGAGCTCATGAATCTGGTCAAAGATGTTTATTGAACGGGAATAATTTAAGCCAAATCTTGGGTAAAATGCCTGCAGGATATAAAAGAAAAGTTTGGCCACACAATAAACACAGAGGGATAATTTTATAATATTATTTAACATTAGATTCTGTTAGAAGAATTTCAGTATTTATATGGTAAGTATTTATAAGTTACTCTATCTGCTTACCAATCACTCAATAGGGAGTTAAATTCAGATAGAGAGGTAACAACCATCAGGTTAAGATGGCAACAGCTGCCACAGGGATGCAACAAAAAATTTAGATGTGATTTTGCAGACAAGAGAAGAGAAAGCATGTTCTAATGCTGACAGCTGCATTTCAGAATGTTAATTTGAAAAGGCTCAATTTTATAAAAATAATTTTTATGCAAATTGCATAGAGACTAAACTTATTTTCTTGAATTAATTGATAAAATTAATATGTGTGTTTCCATATCAAATGCAATTATTTTTTATTATAGTGGCTGATATTTATAAAACTGAAAGCATAAATAAACCAGAGACATAGGAACCATAGACATATCAGAAATGAATTCCTAAATAACAGTTACTTCTAAATGTACTGTTGCTCAGGTTCTTTGCCAGCCTCAGTGGTGGTCGGGTAATGCTCCATCTGCCAACCTAGAGGTCGCGGGTCCAAATCCTGGCTAGGTGGATTTTTTAATCTCCATTTAGGGCATGGTGGTGTGTGTTTTGGTCATTGTTATTAAAATGTTGCACTCTCTAACACAATTGGCTGCTTAGTGCTGTGTAGGCATTTGTAAAAAAATAAATAGATCAAGTAACAAATATCTTACATGCCATTTTCCTGAAGACTATTTTGTTACTTTTAGTATCAAGAGATACCGGAGAGGCTACTCAGCCGTAAATATCAGAGAAGAAGTAATTGATTCCCTGGAAAGAATGGCAATGTCCCTTCCATTTTGGACAATATTTTCTTTTAAGTACCTAATAGTTACTCTCTGGAATGACAATGGAACTGTTGTCTTAAAAAAACCAGATCTACAGATTAGGAATCCAAAATAATGGACATTTTAATTAGTTATCAACATTGAAAACTTAAGATTAAGTATACATTAACCTTGAGCAACTTTGAATTAAGGGTAGAAAGTGAATCCTAACATAAAATACTTTTCAGCTACAAAAGTTTCTGAAGAAAAAGGTGATAATTCATTGCCTGAATATACTTAGTTGTGAAGAAATTCTCAGGAAACGAACTTGATGCTTAAAGAAGTTGGGTCACAGATATCTTCAAAGTACATTTGGGCATTAATTGCTCATTAAAGGACCGTAAGAGCTTTAAAAGATATATATTTTTTTAGTCATGAAGTTTGGGTCTAATGAGTGCGTAGTAGAAAAATTAGTTGTTTACATTGAATGTGAGGCCCAGGATCAAATCCCAAAAACTGAACCCACCCTGAACCGAATAATTTTAAGGGTACTAGGTCCCTACAGAAACCATAGTCAACACAGTGAAAGGAAATGGCTCCTCAATCCTGACTGCTATGGATGAAATTTCACATGCCTTAGGGATTATTACTTGGTGGGCTCTACTTCCACCAATTTAGCTGACTTTCAGTTTGAATACTGTGGTGACTTGAGGGTATTTTGTGGTATAACTCAAAAACTTTGCTTAGGCCAAAAATAATGGAGTTTTTAAATATCAAAAAGGATGGAGAAGTGGAACAAATAAGTGCTGGGAGTGATAGGAGGGGGGAAGCAGTTGCAGGAAATCAAAAGATGGCTGGAAAGATGGATAGAAGGGATACTCATTGCTGATGGTTTATTGAAGGTTGTACTGGATATTATTGAAGTGTCAGGTACGCAAAGTAGATGTATGAAGGGAATAGACATTTTTGATAGAGTGAAGGTGGGTAGGAAGTATGTAAAGATGAAAACAAATGTATTATGAGGAAGAAAATAAATTTATAGTAGTCCTTTTGTCAATTCTACAGTTCATCATAAATCTACCAACCACCAGGTCACTCATCAACATGACATCTAATTCCCTAGAGCTCTCACGAGTGATAAATTTTAGGCTCACCTTCAAAAATGGGTTATCAGGTTTTATGATAACGGCCTTGTAGAACATTTCCAGAGCAGCACTCTTGTCCTGGACAATAGTCATTAGGTAATAACCTTTCAGGCAAAGTGTTTGTTGTTGTAGGTCAGAGTCTGGAAATTTTACTATCAGTTTGTCCAATTGGCTTAAGATGTCAACTTTTGGATTACTGCCAGTCTTGCCTTTATTATGTTTTCCTTTGTGGAAATTAGACACAATGATCCCAACCTCCGCCCTGAAGTAAAAATATAATGAAATATTACAGGAGTGATTAATTTATTATTTTTTGTGTTATAACACTAGCTATATATAATTGAAAAAAAATGATGTATTCTCTAGCTTTTCAAGGATTTCAACCACTAACAAGCTAAAAATGAAAACAAATTATTAATGCAGATAAAGTAGGTCTTCGATGGAACCTGAAGACTGCATAATTTCATCAGATTTTAAAGTACCTAATAAGAATTCCTAATGTTTAACACAGTCTTAATTTTTTCCTTGCAATAGCCACTCTTTATGTAAATATGGTTTCTATTTGCATTCATGCCATCCTATGTATTTGATACTTCTTCCCACTGGATTGCTTACCTAACGTGTATTATTATAATAGATGTATTATATTAAATAATAAATGTATTATTATTATTATAACATTCTACATTTAACTATCCTTTAACATCTTATTGCCTCCTACTAATTTTTCATCCTCATATCATGCATTTACCATAATTACATCAATAACATTATAATCTTACCTATGCTCCCAAGGCCTATCCACTCAGTTCTTCCTCTCTTTTGCCTTCTTTTCTTTTACTTCCAAAATTTTAGAAACTATACTCTTTCTACTCTATACTTAAGAGATCAATTTTCTAAACCGTACACATTATATCCACAATCTTAAACGATCGTAGCAGGCGTCACTTGGTGGAACTCTTTTTGTGGAACAGCAAAGTTTTTTGTTACCTTATACTTTATATCAAGTTTTACTAAACCATTCATTTTGTTTTAAACACATTCACTGTCCAAAATGCATCTGGTGTGGTCACCCGGCTTATTACCAGGTGCCCACATTGTGCACAGTACGGTACATATAACTAATCAAGTTTCTGTGATTTTGATGTGGTACCAAAACAAAGTTCTAATTTGTGGATGGTGTTTCAGCAAAAACCTTACACTTAAAAAATAACATTGGTTTCAATTCTATATACTAATCAAAATAATTTTAAAATTCTTGGCACCTTAACAAACTTCATCTGAAATGAGGGGCAGTGAACTTGTTAATTGATTCCATATCATTAATACATCCCCATGTTTAGGAGCTCATAACACTAACACAGTTCTTCTCCTAAAGTTCTTGATGCCTTTTCTATTTTATTGTGAAATGCTACCCCAAAAAACTGAACATTTTTACCCCTTATTTTTTCCAACCTCATATTTTAGTTTATTTTCCTAAATTAAAAGAACAGATGTTTTTTTTAAATAACTATTATATTTCCACAAAAGATTCACTCTCTCTCTGATTCAGTTATGCATTCTGCAAGATGATATAATATTTGATGTATTATAGTATAGTGTTGATTGAAGTATTGTAGCATATAATAGGAGATACAAAGTACATAAAATACACTATTATGAGTTCCATCATGAAGAATCAAAATTCATATTTATATTGATTGATGGGTAATCTACTGGTTAAGGTAGGTTTTTGATGAGCCTCTAGTTAGAATTGCCATGCTGCATCTTTACTTGATCCCTCTTCATATCTGCATACTTCCCACCACCCATCATTCTATCCAAAATCCCCATTCTCTTTCCTACCCCTAACTCTTCCTTAACCGACACTTTTTCCTACATTACAACCTCCAACAACCCATTTCCTCTAAAGTACCCCTCCACATCCATCTTTCCTGCCTTTTTTGAATTTCTCAAAGCGTTTGGTTCTGGTCCATG
>WURS02023943.1:0-11855 GCA_011762765.2 Rhinocypha anisoptera | reverse complement strand
ATGTCCCCCCCACCCTTCGTCCCTGCCTCTTCCTAAGTAAGAAGGGGTTAAGACATTTTCTATTGTCGTATTCCTGGAGTAAGCGCCATTTTGCCAGAGTAGAGAAATATTTGCCGGGTTCCCCCTTAAAGGAGAAAAGACACCCATGCCGCGGATTTTGTAATGTAGTCCATAAACCTCACGTATTTTATCACCGTCATGGACGTCAAGTCACCTCTAGAAGTGCGGCGATGATTACATAAAATTAGTTTTGGGCCCTCCATTTATTTATTTTAAGCATGGAGTTTAACGGTAGCTCTGGCTGAAGCATGGTTCAATTCTAACATATAAATTTAATGCGCCAGTAAGTCGTAAAGAAAAAAAATATTCCATTCCTTTTTTTTAGAGTATTATGAGGATTTATCATTCCTGAACTCAGTGTGCGAGAAACTTATGAAAATTAAATTAAAGCTTCCAGAAAAGAATTCTTTACGAGTCTGGGCGTTACGACGAAGTCTGACTTTACCGCATTACGGAATTCGTGACCTTCCATTTAAATTTACGATTTTTAGATTCACTCAAAATTTACGAAGGTCAAAAAAGAGAGCGTTTTAAGATTTATTATAAATCTAGGTTAAAAAAAGGTTTAGATTAAATAAAAACTTCACTAGGTTTTTAAATTCTTCACTCCACATAACATGAAATGCAACAACCGTCTTTATAAAGAAATGAATTAATCACATAGAGTGTATGTTTTATGCATTTACAGGAATTACAGGACAGACCATTTTAGAGAGCTTTCCAGTTTTACACGCGGAGACAACTATAGCAAATTATGCATGGTCAATAAGTATCTTCTTTCAAAGTTATATTCCGACTCACACTTTTTGCCGTATTTGTATGTCATCATCGCTAGGAACATTATAATGGTGACATGATATTAAGTTGAAGCATGAGCCAGAATTGTGGAAAAGTTAAATGTCTGCAAGTTAAGCATCAGGGTTCGCAAATAGGGTTTGGGTCAAAGTTATAACGTGATTAAATGTTACAAATTTCAAATGTTACACTACGCGCTCTGTATAAGTCCCTCAAAATACTTATTTTCCTACGTTTCATTGGGTCCGTCTGATGTACTGAATCATCATTGGCCTTGTGCCAACAAGATTTCCTTTACTCTTGCTGTTCGCTCAAGCGAGCTCTTAGCTCCTTCCTAAATATCATTCATGGGTGTAATGTAGTATTTTATGCTCAGTAAATACTTGAAATCTATATTTCTTGCACCAAAAAAATTTCAGTGTAATTTGTATAATTTGTTTTATGCTGATGGGTATGCGAATAGCGAGAATTTTTTAAAACTGGATTAGACCCAGAGTGTGTTACATGAATTTTCATTAGAAAACCTAACTAATTAGATTTTTGTCAGCCGTCTTGAGTCATTCAATATTTTATTTTACATTAAATAGTTTATATATTACCCCTCCCAGGCTTCCAACCATGTTACTCGTTAAAACTATTCCATTGATGTAAATCCTAGTGATAGAGTATATTTACATTTCGAGTGAGAAACGAAAGAATAAATAGCTCTCGAACATTTTTTATTTGCATAATGCATCAGTAACTTCGACTATAAATCCAGATGTCGCCTAATACACTGATATGCAGAGATGTGGGAATAATATATCTGAAAAGGAAATTCGGAGGCAATAATCAAGAATAAATGTTGTTCTAACGAGTGGTGAAGATGTGTCAAAAGAGGAATTCAAGATGTAAAAAGGGAAACGCAGGAGACTACAGAATATTTGGGACGCAACAATTTCTGAGTGTAAATACATCCATGCGTAAATTCTAATTCGATATCACTGACTGATGTTACAAGGAACTCTATTCCCTTTCTTAATTGAGTGAGTGGGAGCGGGAGGATAAGGTGGGATAGGCCGACAAAACTCTTGGAATCCATTTAAGCTTTGATCTTAATAAAACTGTAGAGATTATGCTATGCTCAACATGTGTGAGAATTAATTTTATTCTACCAAATTAAAATGGTAAACAAAAATAGAAATAAAATAATAGAAAAAGCAGTAACCGAAGGAACCATTTCCCTTTTCTTCCGTTTCTGGATCGTAACATTTGTTTCAGGCAGATTTGAGTTCAGTCGGAAGGGATTATTTTAATTATAAAAATAATATATAATTATGACAATTTGGACAATGACACAAATTATGACGAAGTGGCGAAACCATTTACTGACGTTACTTAATCCTGTCATCATGATTAATCGTATACGACATGTAGACTAGTATGAAATTTCTATGAATTTCAAAATACAGAGTAGTTAAACAATTACAAACCTCGTGGGTTAATATTCAGTACTTAGAATACTTTGTTAAGAAATCTTTCGTACTTAATGAAGAACTCTTGGTTATACTCAGGTCTCTTCCGGTTAGCATTTCGCAAATTTGTGTCTCGGGGGGGGGATGTCATGTTATCTCATGCGAAGGTCATTTTCGCGGTCTTAGTGACTAGTGTAGAGTCTGCAAAAGACAAATGCTCCCAGACCTGGATCACCCGGAAGTCGTCGCCTATCATCCCCACACTCCCTCTCGCATTTCTCAAGTGACTGCCGAGTAATCAAACGCGGAGGAGGCGGCGATGTGAAGTCATGTTAAGCGAAGTCAGAAGCCGACGCAGTCGTCGGATCGATGGGTTCAATCTTCGCGGAAGAATGGAGACGCTCAAGAAGCAAAAATAGCGGAAAAATTCCCATGTTTGTTTTTTTATGTGCAGCCTCGACGACGAAGATAGGAATAAAGGTATAAATACTCACATTTAGATATTCTTTTCAATGAATATGCATTTATCTATCGACCAAATCTTTTTAATAAGTCTGTATCAGTAATTAGAGCGCAGTAATAACGAGTAAGCAATGGATATTCAAGATGAGACGGAACACAAATAATACATTTTTTAACAAGAAATTTTTAAAACTTCTATTTATAAACTAAATTTTTACTTCTACTACTTCTAGTGCTACTATCAAATGCATAGTGATTTACTCAACTACAAAAATCGAACGAAGTGGATTGAGATACATGATATAGGAACTCGGAGAGAACAAAAATATCGTTAAGGGAGATCTATTTGATGATAAACTACCACTATTACATTCATTTAATTAACAATAGGAAGTATTAGATGAAAATTCAGAGATTATCTACTCTTATGTTACTGTAAAAGGTAATTATCTCAACTATACATTAACTTAAGAGAAAACAAGATTTGTAAATACCTATATTAATATATCAGTAGCAACTTAATTGTAATGATAAATAATGTGTAAAATGTAGTAAAACGTTATTGTGCTATCTGTCTACGTTTTTATTTCAGATATAGCAAACGTCATAGTTTCAACCTTTAATTACTCTTTGTCTATTATTTTAGGGCTTATTTCCCACTGTATAATTTGGAAGACAATTTTGAATAATTCGTCATAAAATATATTTACCTTTAATGTTAAGAATTGTCCATAATAGTAACATAATCATTATAATGAGTCGCCTATTAATATGAAGAATCTTCTCCCGGAAAATATCTTATATTGTCATGCCCAAAAAAAGGTTTATCTCCCATTGCTAGGATCCTATGCTTATTAAAATCCTCACGCTCTCTACCGCTTCTCATGTCGTCCAAGGAACATATTCTTATTTCTTTAAAAATGTTCATCAACAGGATGGTTTCCTTTCTTATGTAAAAGGTCGAATTATTAGCCACGTGAATCCAAATTACCTTTTAGTTTATCGCCTTTTGTTTTTATAACTGTTATATTCCTATTGTTACGGTGATTGCAAAACTGTACACAGTAACCTAGGAACGTTTCTAAAGCAAAACTGGTCGATTAATCTCGTTCATCAACATTCTCATTTCCTCGATATCTTAGCATCTGAGTCGTGTAGCATGCTGAAGGAGAGCCTTCCTTCCATTCCTGGGATGAATATGAAGTTTGTAGAAGTATGGAGTTGAATAAGAAACGCTACCTCAGTGGGATCAAAAGGAAGGGGTGACCCAGAAGGCGCGGAGGGACGCGGTTTGCGTGGGGGGGGGGCGCTCTGACGGAGGGGTGCGGAAGAGGGGAGGGCTCCTCAAGAGGCAGGCCGGGATGGACCGCTGCAGCGGACCCGGAGGCGGTGAGCAGCCTGTCACGGACATGACATCCTAAAGCGGACGTGTCCAATACGTTAACTGCTAGCCTCCTGCTTCCAGTTCGTATGGCAACAAAATGGTAGCTAAATTAGACCTTTGTATATTGACGTAGAGGAGAGGTTAATGTGTCACTGTGTTTGAAGACCGCTATTTCAGCGACTTTGTATATGCTTCTCGAGGTAATATCAATAATAAAATTATGTAAATAACGACAGCAGAACAGCATAATTTCTTTCCACCACTCCGTTTCTCAAATTTCTAGTTTTCGTAATTTCTTTCATTGTCATTAATCATCTCGTAAAATCATTTTGCCAACATATTCAAATTTCCCAGAGATCTTATGTTATTTCTCGCCAATCAAATATTAACATTTAGGCTTCCTCTCTTTCCAACTTATTTATCCCATTATTTCTCAAAACGGCATCTATAATTTTATCTTAAACTACATTATAGAGATCCTGAGAAAAATTATTGATTAATATATTAAACTATAATTAAATAAATTAATAAATTCATTAACTGTACACTCATAATCCTTCCCGTTAATTCTTGTTTCATAGATTAAACCTCAGTCAAAAAGTGCTGACAAGATGTAAGAATGTGATAAAAACTAAATTTTCGTACAAACTTCATTTTATATATATTTTTGCTCATTTTCCAGTTTACTCTATTTATTTAGTTGGTACGTGCATTAATTACTTTAATTTATCTTATGCCCTTTGTGAATCTTGATCGATATTGTGAATTTGTTGATTTCTATCCACTTATCATGAAAGTATTTCCTTTAATGAATGCTTTCATCATATTTAATGTATTACCTAACGTAGAAGCTGGGAAAGAAGAGTCCTTATATTTTTTGGCAATGGTGAGGTAACTTTCCATAGGTTAATTAGGAAGGAAGAATAATCAGTCATGAGCAATATGTAGAGCTTCAGCGAGAAAGTGGGAGTTGATACTTATATAATATTGCATTAAAATCCAAAAGAAAGTTGTATAACTCCCTTGACTTTTATAGACGGGTGACTATGGCAAACGACTCAGAGAAAGAGCAAAAGCAACTTACGTACCAAGAGACCACGTGGTTTGTAACATAACAATCCTTCTCGTTTCAATAAAAATTACTTTCACGACTACAGCACAGCGAACCCGAATGGAAGAAGATAATAATATTTTGGGTTTAACCTTTTATTTTTATTTCTAATTTCAAACGCACTGATAAAATGGATAAAAATCCCTACCGACTAAATTGTTCTCAAAATAACGTATTCACATAATATGATAATAATACACTATTCATTTAGTATAATATAAAAGCTCTTGTGGAATAACTTAGCGTTAAATAATAAATTTAGGAGAGACTAATAAGAAATGGGAGGCATATAGGAAAGTGAAAGACTGGTTGGGGAATATAACAGAAAATACGATCCCTACTGTAAGAGATGTGTTCAAGAAGACACTATTAGAAGAGAAATACATTCGGGAAAGATGGAAGGAGTACGTGGAAGTACTCAAAGATAAAGGAATAATGGAGGTTTTCTATGATAAATGTATTACAGACGCTTACACTTACGTTTAGCATGATAATGTTAATTAAATGAAGATACTGGTCCCAGAGATATTAGATTGGCAGATATAAAGGAAACTATGGGATATGAAGAGGAATAAGGCAGTGAGAGTGGATAATGTACCAGCAGAATTACTCAAGGATTTAGAAAATGAGGAAGGAAGAAGTTTTATCAGCTGACTCAAGAAATTTACGAAGAAAGAATCGAGTCACAAGATTTCGTTTGATCGATAGTAGTACCAAGGAAAAAGAAAGCAGTGGAATGTGAGGACTATAGGCCAATAAGATTGCAGCATAGGTAGTTCGGAATGTTATTTTTTGTTTACAGTTCCCAGTTATGAGTATGTTAAGTCAAATATATTTACATTTAACAATAAATTTTAATCAGACGACTGGGTTGACCGAGTGGGTAGCGCGCTCGCCGGATAACCCAAAGGTCGCGATTTCGAATCCCACCCAGGGTATGGATGTTGTATTTGTCTCAAACTAATTTTCAAAAATTAATAAAATGAATAGATAGCGTCAGCAAGAGCATGTGGCCTTAGAGATAAGAGCCAAAATCAATGCAATGCAATGCAAGAAATGCAAAACCAATTCAAAGTGCAAACCAATGAAATGCAATTTACAAAGTGACCCCCAGATTAAAAGTGGGAAAAGCTTATTACGAAAAAAAGTCAATAAATTTTAATCCATAACTTCAGAGCTAGATATATTCAGTCCTTCTGATCAGATCCCTAGAATATTCTCATCTATTCATGCCAATTAGCACCTTAGCTATTGTATTTAATCCAAGAAAATATAGTACACCGGCTAATATCAGAAGACTTCTCTCAGCAAAATATTTTCGATAAATTGTAATCTGCCTTCCCTAAATCTCACACTACGTCCACCACAACTGCCCGACTGTCAGATGACATGCGGTAGGACATTAGTAACAAGGATGTCTAATTTTTTTTACTACTAAATTTTATCAAATCAATGTACTTCATAGGCAAAGACAGTCTGGGACAAACTATTTTTTGTGAGCCACATGGGTCTCTTCCTATCTCTCCGGAATTCTACAGTGGTAGCTGGGAATCCAAAATACGCTTGGCATAGCATCTTATGTGGAAACTTTTTCAAATATCATTTCATAGCCCTTTACTATCTTTAATTGACATATTTTGGTTTTTTATATCCACTTTAACATACCATATTATACTCCGATTACCTCCAAAAAGATTCTAGTTCCATCGCTGATAAGTTCCTACTAGTCACACAGAAAGTAAATTATTTCAATAATGAAATAATTTTGAATAGAATATTTACAACTTTGTAGGTCAAACACGATTAAATCACAAGTAATAATAATAATTCCAAAAAATACACTAATATTTCTGCCTCTTTCTCACGCCTGCGGTTTACTAGAATCTCATTTCAAAATATTTTTCCCTGATCTTGTGTCGAATATTTAATATAGAAATGGTGTACATTAACATTAAATATAAAACAAACTGATCAGAATATTCCTGCTGTCTAATAGGCAATTAAAGACGAATGGATGACTAAATGAAATCTCCTCTTTTTAATTATAAAGAAATACACAAGAGTATTTTGAAAAATCATACCTAATGCAAAATTTACATTTACTGATATCCTATAAATAGAAAAGAGAAATTTATAGTTTTCCCCGTTTCATTATACAATGCTTCACTCCATATCAGGTTCATTATTCTTTTCCTTATCTTTTTCATTAAGATGTTTATCATACATTTAAAACTTGTTAAATGTTTATTTGTAGAATGCAGGTAAAGAAAAATTGTGATAAATAAGAAAATAATAACATTATTGCTGAGAAATGTGTTGAGTTATGGCCTACATTTTGTGGTCCACTAACCTGCCTGCGTTGAAAAAGTGAACTTGACAATAAGAGAATAAATGATTTTCGCAAATGAAAATAGAGCAACAGGAATAATCTCGAATCAAATAGGTCAGATGAGAGAAGAATAATCGCCATCATCGTTCTTCTTTCAGCTTGGATAAACAAACCTCCGGGTTGCAAACTTTCGACACCGAGGGCCAAAAAAGAGGTTTGCTGGAGGGAGAGAGAGAGAGAAATTCATGCTAGACATCTTGGAGACCGTACCTATTGACTATTCTCTTCATAAGTTTTCTTTGCCCTCTCACAATTCCTCAGCTATCGTGAGATGGTGGCAATTACACCATAAGGCTCAGTGAGAATTCTGAAAGATAATCCAAATACCGATTTATCCTTGAATCCGATTACGACCAAAGTTTCAAAGAAGATTCTTCTTAAGCAGAGAAACTTTTTGCTTGAGGCCCTCTTCCTGAACTAGTGCTTTACTTTAAGGTGGAAGACAACTTCGAGGCTGTTTCCCGTCGTTTCAATGTTGAATGTACGAGCAAAATTTTCCACGAAAATGTAAAAGGTGGTGGGAGAAGGGTGCGATGAAAAAAAAAACACTTTTACCAAAATGGAAAAATCAAGGAGAGGAAACCGGCTGGAAAAGTTTTTGTACCTTGTTTGCGCTGACGGTTTACGATGGTTGCGTGGATCGGATACTGGGGCATTACAATGGAAGAATGTAGATTTTATTCATGAGATAAGTAGATTTATAGACTGTTGTGGAATGGGTGTTGAATACAACGTGAATAGAATAAGTAGCGGATTTAGTCAAAGTGAAAATGAGGCCTCGGTGTTAAATGCGAACATGGATTCGGATGAAAAGTGTAGAGAGTAAAAAAAAAGAAAAGCATGGTGGTTACATAGAATGCTATGAACGTAAAATTGTTGGGGTTTCTAATCCCATGTCAAATTCGACTGTTTTATTCATAGGAAGAAAGCGCAAACCAAAGTTTGCCATTTTAAGTAGGTGTTGAATTTTTTGTGTAGAATTGACCTATATTTTCCATACTTATAGTTTTCCATACTTATGTATGTTCTATTTAGTTTTCCATACTTAAATAATGCCCCAGTTCTGGTAAGAATGAATGAGACAAAAGTGAGTGAACACTTATTTTGCGTGACGCGATATTTCACAGTAAACATCGAATTATAAAAATGAGAAACTGCCCAAATTTCTGGAATGCCATACACGACGAATTATACTTCTTTATCAGAAAATGCAATACCATATCTCACTATCTAGATATAATAAACTTATAAAATTAAAATAATATCAAAATATTTATTTTTTCATCTTAAAAATGTAACCTTTGAATGTCCCGAAAAATTGTTCTTTAATGAGTACTTTTTCATTGATTTTTAAGCATGAGAGTTAAAAAGCAACTTTGATCCATGGTTTAATGGCAAATACAACAAATGCATGGATCCTTTATATTATTTTCTACCTGAGCGGTGGACAAATGGTGCTTGTTTTTTATGTGAACTGCATATATTGTTCTTCCTTTTCTTATCTCCCTCTCTCTTTTTCCCTCAATTTAATATTTTTTTAATTCAAGGAAAAAGTAAGAAATTCCGCAAAGCATGTCCCTTATTTCTTTGCTACCCTTCTATATACGCGCATATTAGAAGTAACGATCGATTTGATCCAAGGGGTCAACTCGGTCCGCTCTATTTTTGGGTTCCGATTCCATATTTGGAAGGGCTAAAATTTCCTAAAAATCAATGAGAAACGAGATAAAAAAATACGCATCGACCAAGAAAGCTATTTCTCATTATCACTTTCAAATCGAAAATATTGATATTTTATCACGGAATTGACTCACATAGGTTAGATACCAACCCCTCGCATAGGTTAGACACTTCAACCAACTCGTAGGAGAAATACCCTATTTGCATAGGGTGCACCACCTGCCTTCCAGGAACAGTACCTATAACATGTGACCGTATATGGAAGTGACCATCCCCTTCTCCAGCCTGGAATGTATTTTCTATGGCCGGAGGAAGGAATTGTGTGGAATGAGAACCTGAGATCTTTCCTTCATCGATTTCTTCTCTTTTCGCGGAGATTACCGTTGCTCAGAAAAATAAGGCCGACTGAGAAGTAGCACTCCTGCGAAAATTCCCGAAAGAGATCGATAAACGAGTCAACTCTAATGCAATCACGAATCTCACTTGATGGAGGCGAAAGATTAGCACAGAGGAACGTAGAGACAGAGACCCGTTCTCATTCCGAAGCACTTTTAAAAGCTGCACGCTACTTTGAAAGGTACTATATTCATTACATACCTTGTCCCGTATCATGAATGCCGATGTGTTTATTTAGACATAAATTATAATGACAATAACTATTCTAATACTTACATTTCGAGTTATTTAATATTTCCTTTATATACCTTATGAGGTTTTTTAAAACTTTAAATAATGTCATTTTAAGAGATTTACAGTAAGATATAAGTATTTTAAATTATGAAAAGTGAAGTTTTATATTTAAAATGTATTCAATCTCTATATATTCTCTATCTATCCATCTCTATCTCTCTATTCTCTCTATTTTACAATTCTCCATTCTACATCACTATATATCGTATAAAAAAATCGTATTTTTATATCATGCTCTTTCTCTTGGTTTTAGCATATGTTCTTCATTGCAAACATAAACTTTTGCTATCGAAACTCTGTAGTTCCTAGCGATGCAGGTATTACAGACTCCTCCCATAGTTCTTTGCTTGGTTTTTCAAAAACAAATAACCGCCCAGAAAATTTCTTCTTTCTATTTGATTGAAGAACTATTCTAAAACGTTTCTCAAAACAAAAATAAAGACAAAAATTTCAAGGAGAAGGAATGATGTTCCTCTAAGAAAAAGGTGCTACAGAAGGTCATTTTTGCGTCGGTTTACAATTTTTAAAATTCAAGTTCACGTAGTAGACATTGAAGCTCGCCGAGCGATGTGGTATTTTATCAAATTACTATCTAAAAATCTCTATTGTTAGTTGGTCATTTGAGTTATCAGCATCTTATATGCCCATCAGCTTTTATAAAAACCTAAAACTACATATTGTAGGGTGACGATTGTTTTCATTATCTTTTTTAAAAGTTTAAACAAGTATAAAAGTGCAAGGGTAGAAGAAATCATCTGAGGATTGTAAGAAAGTGAAAAAAATATAATCCGTGCTTTTTATAGAGTAATTATAGAGTAAATGGTGAATTTGACCAAGTGTAGTGAATGAATTTTGCTTGGTCGTTACATTTTATTCACTTCAATTCAAACAGTATTTCTTCTTAAAGACTTTAATAACTTTTTACCCTCCCAACATGTAGTTCCTGATTAAATGGTAATACCTAGGTTTATGAAATAAATTTTAGTGAACCTGTCGTTAAATGCTAATAGAATAAAGTCGGAAATACAAGAAAACTAGAGAATCATCGTCCATGTGATAATCATGGATACTCTAACTGTATACCTGAAAATGATATTTGTAAACCATTGGTAAATATTTTGCCAAACGTTTAGTTCATAAATAAATAAAGGAATAAAATATGTATTTTATAATGCTAGCTTAGAATTAAAATAAAGTTAGATTTGCTAAAACATTCTAAATTAATAATAAATTTTGTCTCTTTTTTGGCAACTTAACTGTTATAAGTAGTGAAAACATTTTACTGTCATGTAGTGAAAACCACATAAATATTCTTTTTTCTCTTTTTCTTTCTCACTCTTATTATGAATTTTGTTTTTCTACTATCCGTATCTTATAATTCAAAGGATTGTTTGTCATTCGAATTCGTTGTCATTAATAATAATGCACGGTAGATTACTTCTATGATTTCATTATCTTTGCAGCCGAAAAACGATCTTAATATGTACAACACACTTTGGAAGGCATGCACTGTCGAGAATTATTTTCCTTTTCCAAAATTCACCACGCACGAGATATAAACTTATAAAAGCATTAAGCCGGGTTATAAACCTGACACTCGTAAACGCACCGTGGCGTTAGAAAGTAGAATAGGCTGCGATATAAAGAAACGTCTTAGATTTTACGGGTATTACCCCAGTACTTTATTAACTTTTAAGTATTTCTGTGAGAACTGACTGACGCCGTTGGGCCAACAAAAAAGCCACCGGAGGGGGGGGGGGGGGGGGGGGGGGAGGGGGCGGTGCAGACAGTTGGGTGCCTGAGGGAGGCGAGAACGGAAGGGCGGCGTGG
>WURS02023922.1:0-11856 GCA_011762765.2 Rhinocypha anisoptera | reverse complement strand
GCCACATCCTTGGGTGCTATGCAACCTTTGGGCTTCCCCGTCCATCGAGGAGACGCATAACTCAGAGGATACCGAAGCGCCTCGAAGGAGTCTGCCTGGGAATACGTGGAACACCCGAGGGACACATCACCACCGCGGGTGTCGACACCGCAATCATCACGATTCAAGGACAAGTAAGAGTCGGGATGGAATCGTTTTCCAAAGTGTGAATTCGGAGAGTAAATGGGTGGTCGGGCGAAGGAACTATCCCCTCACACACACACACACGTGTGTATTCTACATGGATTCAGTATATATACAAGTAGGTATAATTTTCGGAATAACATCTTGGCTATGTTTATGTTCACGGCGGCAATAGTGACCTTCGTCCATCACAAGCCGCTGTTAATGTTCCTGTGATTTTCAAGGTTCAAACCGAGTGAGTCAAACCTTCCTTTCCTCCACTCAGAATGGATCGGAAAAAAATATTGGAACGACTCACCCCCACCAATCCTATGAGGGTTCGGGGGGTTGTTAACTAATGCACTTGGGAAACACTCTCTGTATCTATCCTTACCCTCTTTCAACTCCATCATTGAGATACCTCATAAGCAGAAAACATTCACTCTATTTTACATTGCGATTTGTACCCTTTTAAGTGATGACGAAAACAATACTAAATAAATGTAGTGATGCAATATCTCCCCCCCCCCCTAAGATGACCCTATTTTTGGGAGCATCTTCTATGTTGCCAAAAACATACGGAAAATAGATTTTTAAAAAAAGCAACAAGGCTATAAAATGTCTATTGATGTAAATGTCTCTCGAAAACATCATTCCACTCTTGTATCTTGAATTCATGCCGTTTAATCAGTGATGGGGGGATAGAACTAAAATGGTCACCAAAAATCTCTAGTTGTTCCTCGGAGGAGAAGTGATTCTTGTGACTGCATTCTTAAAGCACATAAATGAAAGTGAACTACTAAAGTGAATTCAATTCGTCCATTTGTATAAAGTGGCATCCCCACCAGCTGATTCCACAAAAGCCCTCAATGTTTAAAAAATATTCCTAATGCAGTTCTCAAAATAATAGAAAACTATCATGACATAACCTTGAGGTGAAGACGACACATACACCTCGTCATCCAACGGAACACCAAAGTGCCCTCAAGCATTTTGAAGAAAAAAAAAATAAGCCACTCAAAAAACTTGTAGCACATTAATTGTTGAGAAGAATGAAACAAGAATTAATGTACAGCAATCTTCTACATCTACTTTAGTATGCAAAACTTATGAGCCAATTTGATATAAATCCTGTGAGAAGAGTGCCTGAAATCCTATCTTTATGAACAGGAAGAAAATTATTTTTCCACTATAGTTTTTTGCTAAATAAATCATTCTTATTCCAAAAATTGTTGTGATTCAAAAAGTTTCATTTATATCGAAATAGCCATTCATCTAAATCTATTTGAAATTACTTCCTGAATTTGAAACAATATAGCACTGAATAATTTTTATTTTAAATTCTAAAATACACCCTACAATCTCTCATCTTGTACATTTCATTAGCAAGCATTATCATGCTTCTCTAGGATACACTGAGGTCCACTTTGAATGAAGAAGATTTGACAGTATAGTAGTTTAAATACATTGACTTCAGCAGATTTTGAAGAACAACCTATTCCACATACGTACATTATTCCTCACATCGCCATTATCATATGTTCAATCAAATAGAATCATAGATGTTCTTCATACAATGTCCCGATAGTTAAATATTTCCCACAACAAAATTTAAATGCATAAATTGAAAAAATATTTTATTTCAGAGAGGATGATATTAAAATTCTGCATGAAAATTTCTTGATTTCACTGTGACTATCTCCAGGGTATGATTAAGGACACTTTACTGAGATTACTGAGACTACTTTCACTATATATGGATTCAACTGTGAAGTGTGTTTACTGCTGTGCAACATTAACAAGTTAAACTTAAACAAGTGTTAAACTGCAAGTGATTCAACTTCGTTGTTTTAAAAATACAGCCTTGCGATCACCACTCTGCGTGATACCACTTTCGCGTGCTTTGCTCCAATATCACTTTTATAGGCCAGTCTACCTAGGAAAGTGACCTGTTCCTCCAGGACAGACTAATTTCAAGACCAGGAACGTAGAATGATGACCATTTCACTTCTGATTGGCCCATTTTGGAGTTGACACCTGGTGCGCAGACGCGCTAGAGTTCATGGCAGTGGTTAGGGAAAAAATGGAACCAACGCCTTGCTGGCTAATGTGAAGATCGCCTTGCGTCAGGCCAGACCGGTGCTTCAAGTCTGAGCGAACCTTTGTGATATTTTCGCCAAAAGCAAGGCATACTAGTGTTTGTTTGTTTCAATAACTAGTACAAAGGTTGTATGGTTATTTCATAGTACTTATGTTTATTGCTGATCTTTGTTTCATTAAAGAATGGTAAATAGAATTTTTGCCTTTTCTTGAACGATTGACTTCTTTGGCCCTTTTCACCGATCACGTGGTTTTAAGGCAAGCTGTTTCATTCATCATTGGATAATGTGTTTTTCGATTATAATATGGTCAATTAATCCAGCTTATGGTACAAGTGCTACACTACAACTTTTTAATGATGTCTGAAAATTTGTTTAATCACCCTATGTGATATTAATACCTCTATTTTGAAGAATATCAATATTAATTGCCCATAAAAACGTTATGGGAAAAAGAGAAACATATATTACCCAAAAAAATATCCATTATATAGTCATTGTATACGTGATCTGTCTTTTACATTTTCTCTGGCAGCTCCACCATCCTGCCTTGTCCATAAATAACATTATTTTTCATTTATTTAAGTAATGCAAATTTGCTTTCAACTGATTAATTCTGAGCCATGCAAGGTTTTATTGTGGTGAAAAAATGAAAAAAAAAACTGTTGAAATTTCCCATTCTGAGTGAATGATTTCTCCTGATGACGATACAGCAGTAGATGATCACTTGGTGAAAAATCATATTCTTGTTGTTACGAGGATATCATCTCAATATACACCTATGGAGTAGATGTCTCAGGCACAAGAGCATCATCAAAAATCTATGGTTTAATAATTGTATGCTGCATAAAAACCACTGCGATAACCGCTAAAAACAGAAACAAGGCCTTGCAATTAGATCAGATATCATACTTACATTTAATGATTGGGTACCAGTATCACTCTTGAAGGAAAAAGATGCAGGACTTTCACTGGAGACATAATTTTAAAAGAGGATAATAATGTGAAATTGTACTCACTAGTAGTGTATCCAAATTCATCTTCTTCCTCTTGATCAGCTTCGATTTCTTCCTTCGTCCGTTTCACGTTTCCAGCACTGGCACGAGAAATCTGTTGAAGGAAATCCTTGCTTAAGTGCAATATAAAGTAGAGATTCATATCCTTGCAAAGGTTTGTAACAGCAGGTTTCTTTAGATGTATTTGTAATAAATAATGAATTAAATTATGTATTGGTCTAATTTTTCTGCAAAAAATCTTCCTGAAGGGTAAGATGTCCCATGCATATACACAAAGAAAATTTATAGTAAAAAACATGCCAAGCAATTGAAAGCCAAGCATTATTTTGCAAAAATGAAATAATGGTTTTATCTAGAGAAGTATACACCAGATGGAAATAAACACCATTATGATATTTGAAATGGATAAAGAGGAAATTTTCTCTTGATTCTATCATTTTACTCATTCAAATATGACATCAACTTTATTTAATTATGCATGGAAATAATTGTTCACATGGACGGAAATTTATATTCATACAAAAGACCTTGACTTTAACCTATCTACTGTGAAAGACTGAATTTCTGAGCAGAAGTTGATCTCTGCCAGTTAATTCCCAAAGGTAAGTTCAAAGGCACACATTTTCAGGAGGTTGCAATGAAAGGTGATACCCATCGGGTGCAAATTGTAAAAAACATGCATACTCATAGATACAAGTGCGTATTGGTCATCAAGATCCACATCCATTAAGATATATTAACAATCTTGGAAACAGTTTCTTCAAAATCTCAGTTCCACCCTTGGCTCATTTTTATGTGGAGGGGGGAGGGGAGGGGGACGCACACAAATGAGAGAACTGAAGAGGGGGCCAGTACACACAGTCACATCGACACACTAATAGAGGAGCAACTTGAATGCCTCCTCCCCTCACCTCAACACCCTTCTTGGTGAGTATCCGTCCCTCCATGTCCCTAGCATCCTCCTCATCGTCATCGCTGTCCTCCTCACTTGAAGAGTATTGACTTTTGGCAGCTGGCTTCCCAGCGGATTCCGAATCCCTCCTCTTCTGGCTTGATTGCTGCCTTATTAAGCTCTGCTTCTCTTCATCATTTAACCCGGGCTGCAAATGCAGGAGGAAACAGGTGGGATAGCACAGTCATACATAACTTTTCTGCCCTCAGTATGATAAAAATTGATTGTAACATGTGAATAAAGATGACAGTGACAAGAGTGAAAGTTGAATATAATTCAGTTGCTTCAATTGATTAAGGTAGGGCCCTCCAATTGTTTTTAGACAAAGGAATCAAAGTGAGAGTAGATGAAATATATTTTATAAGTCTATGTACGTGATTTGTTAAAATATGATATCCTAAAACTGAATGATCCCAAAATGTAAAAGTGATTTGGGCCCCCACTAGGTAGCCAAGCACCCCAGCCACTGGGCTATAAATCTGAGGGTATATGTAATTAATAAATTTTTGAAAAATTTATATAAAATTAAGGAAAAACAGTATGATATTAAATAAAGTGATAATTGAAGTTCAGTAATAAAATGAATGTATTAACTCAAATATTTTCCTCTTATTGCGTCATTCAGATGAATTCAGATGACAAAAATGATTTAAAATATGTATTGTTAAACAAAACTTTGAAATGGAAAATAATATTAGATGAAAAAATGAAATTTCCTATGCCTGAAATGGTCAGTTATTTAATAACACTATACCTTAATAGAGTTTAAAGACGATTCTTATTTTGAAATTCTATTTGGTAGAATAAATTATCACGGTATATAATGTAAGTCTGTGGATACTGGATTGTATCACAGTATTTTGAACACAATTATGTCGAGTGTTGGATGAAAATCATCAAAATTGTAATTCAAGTTGTGATTGTGACCTTCTTTTTGAAATGGAAAACAACAATGAAAAGGATTTTCCCTACAGTCTGTGATTATGTCCTTTATATAAAGCCATTCACCATTGGCTCAATTACTCCAAGTGTGGCAGAAAAATCATTTAATACTTGCTACATCATGTCATTGCCTCAGTATGATAACGCTTTCACCAATGGGCCAATGAAAGTGTATGAGTTGGCAGAAGCCATGAGCATTTCAACTGAGTGAATGCATTCCATCTTGCAAAATGAATTACATAGAAAAGCTCTTTTTGCAAGATGGGTGCAGCACTTACATCAGAGTAAAAGGAGATTTGAAAATGAAAATCAGTCAACTATTTGGAGGTTATTGAGAAGCACCTAACAGGTGACCAGTAAAATTTTTGACAATATGTGAATGTGAATTCATCACCACACACAATAAAATGAAAAAGAAATGGTAATCCAAACAGTGTACAGAGTGAGGAAAACCAAACTAAACTGGGGAATTCTAAGAGTCTCATATTTGTTCAAAGTTAAGGCAGTGATAGCAGAAGAACATCCAGGAAAGACTAGAAAAAAATGCTCTTCCATCACAACACCATACTGGTGCATTCAACCTATGATGCTACAGGCAAATTCGTTGAATTAAGGTTTAAACCTGTTACGCATCCATACTATTCACCCATCCCTTGAACTTCCATCTATTGCTGAGACTGACAATTTTCTAGCTAATCAGAAATATGGGTCCAATGAAACTGTCAGGGAGAACACGAACTTGAACCTATTTTGAGGACCTCAAAAAAAAAACACTTCTGTGAAGATTTTTGATAAATGAAGTAAAACCAGATGCTTTCCCAACCGATGGTATTTAGGAAGTCTTCTAAGGTTTTTCTCCAGGTCAGGGGCTCCATTCATGGCTAACTTTTCTACTCTTGAGTCAATGGTAGTCATGAGGACTATTGAGTGATTCAGTGAGAGTTACTCAACAGTCCCAAATTATGACTAACGTGTCGAGAGTGGAAATGTTGGCCATGAATGGAGCCCCTGACCCGGTGGAAAACCTGAGAATACCAAGTGAAATTTTGATAAACGTCGGGAAAAGTGTATTGAATTTTGAGGGTATAATGTCAAAAATAAAGTACTTGTTTGAAAAATATTCTTATTTTAATATAAAACCAAGTTATTCATCAAATCACCCTTGCATATCCAATAGCTATTTTATTCTTTATTTGCAAGCCAGTTACTACTGTTAGATAGACAAGGCAAAGCAACTGTTTCTGTGAAAATTACTAGTATTAAAAACCAGTCTTCTATAATAAGGTTGGTTTGATTATTAAAATAAAAAATTATTTTAAAATGGATTTTCCAAGTTGCATGCAAAAATGTCTTCTTCTATAGAAGGTAATGTGCCCGCTCATTCCTCAATGCTAAGTAAGTCGGTCACCATACCAAAGCATATGGATAAATTTAAACAATTTTATTCTAATATTTTTTATTTTTCTGACCTGAAAACTTGCAATTCTTAAACTTTTGAAATTTTGATTCATCATCTGAAGAGTTCCTGGTGATAGGAAATGGTTGGATTACTTTGGCAGAGCTAAACCTTAATAACTTTAAAAAACTTGAATGAATGAAACAACAAATTTTTTCTAATTTAAGAGCTATCTGATAGAAGATTAGTCCAAAAACATTAACCAGGACATAGAGCGTTTTTACCTCGCGATTATTCTCCATCATCGGTGGCTTCTTTTGAGCTGCCTATTTTGTCGGGAGGTGCATATATGTAAGACATGTGTTCCTCACCTGAATGACGTCAGGAGAGGGGGTCCTGGCAAGAGGCACTTTGGGGGGTGCGGGTGCTCGCATCTTGGCTGACTGGCGCTTGGCAGCCGACGGCACCGATGAGGATGACGTGGAAGCCCATGATGAGGATGAGTGGTATGAGGATGCTGATGTCGCCCCATTCTGGCGCTCCTCACCTTCATTCTGCGGACACAGTGGTCGAAACTCCGAATGACTTGTGAGTTCAGAGAGCTGCATGATCACATCAACCAGGATAACTATCTAAACTATTGATACCGATCCTTAAGAAAGTTGTGGTATGAAAGGAATGGTTAGTGACAAATTTTTTTAAATGGCCAAAAATTTTGGTAATCATTAACTGCAGAACATAAACAACTTCAGATGTTGCAATCAGATGTTGCCATAAGGGAAAAAACAGAGTTTTTCACACAAAGGAATAAGAGGTTGATGGCAGATAGGCCAGTTCTTTTCCTTGTGCTGCCTGTGACTTCCCATGAAGATGCACTTCCCAGAAAATCACTTTCAGCTTTAGTCCAGGAAACAGAAAAAAATCGATATTTTGGGTTTTTGTGAGGAATGGATGGGACCTGTTTTATGTGATAGGGGGGAGGGGGATGATAGGGCATTCCCCAACATGTTTGAAACTCAAGAAATTATGTCTTTTAGGAGCTAAGATCATCCAAATTTGGCCAAAACAGGTTTTAAAAATTTACAAGCCAAAATAATATTTTTAGAGAATAAAGTAACAAATGTAATTTGTAGGTAATTAAAAGCCCTTTAATTTCAGCCATACTAAGTTCGATTTGATTAATTATTTATTGCAAAATTAATGAACAATCATACAAAAATGCCATTATTTAAAAGTAAATTATTTATTATTTAAACAATCTTTGAAATTTTTAATCATTTTTAAAGGAAGCTTTTTCAATTCCTGATCGATTGAGATTTTGTAAAATTCAATCGGTTGATTTGTTTCTGAGATGTTTATTTGTTTATCCGAACCCAATAAATGTTAAAAGCTATAACTTTTTGTTTGTTAATATTTCGGGTCAATTCAAAATGGATTCTCTTCTGAAAGTCATATTTTTTATTTCTAATAAAAATCAATGAAAATATTAACTTATGTAATGCTTTAAAAAGGGGATAATTTTTCTTTCTTAACAATAGGAGCCACAGCATCTCTCGTACTTTGTATGAGTTTCTAACTTAGATATATCAAAAGCTGATTTTAAAACAAAGATTTTTAACAAAGTCTTTTAATAACCTACAAATTTAATTTGTATCTTTATTCTCTAAAAATCTTATTTTGGCTTGTAAATTTTAAAAACCTGTTTTGGCCAAATTTGGATGCTTGTAGCTCCTAAAAGACATCGACTCTCGAGTTGCAAACATGTTGGGGGATGTTCCATGATCCCCCCCCTACAACATGAAACAGGACCCATCCATTCCTCATAAAAGTCGAAAGTATCGATGTTTTTTCCTGTTTCCTGGACTACTTGAGTTTAAAACCTTTTGTGCCAGAGCCCTAAACTGGTATGCAACCCATGTATATGAGTGTGCGGAAAAATAAAGGAAAAATGACCACAAAAAAGTCATCCATACTGGGGGAATGATTCTGAATGCCTGATATATCGGTCATTAGACACAAAATACTTAACTGAAGGTGCCAAAGGACTCATTTGGCCTTGAACCCAGGTCCCCCATTCAGTAGTAGTCAAGTGAGCTACCCACTGGACTACTATTACCACCCTAAACAGTCATTAATTATGCAAATTTACAGAAAATTAACTACTTCATCACCTAGGTAATCATTTCATAAACATGAAGTTGGGGTTTCCTAACCACATATGAACTTCTATCCCAATTATTTGATTTCATTGTGAGTTCAGTCTATCTTCTATCATTCATTTCTTATTTTCTTCATAAACTTTTCATTTTATTGATGATGATGATTAAAATTATTAAAACTGTTGTTTTGCTTATACAATCTATACAAAAACACTATCTATCATTTAAAAATACAAATAAAATCTTCACCTAGGTCAATAGCCTAGCCTTCATAAGTATGGCTGCAAATAATTTAAGTGAAATTATGAGAAAGAGTGAGCTGCAATATTCTCATTTGAAACATTTTCAAAATCCCTCAAGTATCGTGGTGGAAGCTGTATTCTTTGCTGAAAAACGGCATAGTTTAAACTAATTTGTGTGGGGTGCCTTCAATCTTATGGCATGCACAGCACATCAAAATTCCACCTTTCTCACAGCTTGCATTCTTCTCTTGCAATGGTCATGAATACTCACCCACTGTATAAGGGACTGGACAAGGAAGGTGACGGGGTTGCCAGACCCTCTAATGACCTCCACAGCTCGCTCATGGCTGGCATGGCGAACATCGATGCCATCAACTTCCAAAATCCGATCCCCAGTCTAAGAAGGGGGGGGAGAATGAAAGAGAGCGAGATAAAATGATGGAGGTACATCACAACACAGTGCCATATTCCTTACTGCCCTTCATGAATTGGATTAAAACTTGTAAATAAATGTATGCCGGGGAAATTTTATTGAAGACAAGCTATAAAATCATTGCTGTGGGTCTCTACTCTACATAATCAATTGTTATTGTTTGTTCATTAACACCACTCATGAAATAATAAAAATATTTATGTGCAATTCTCAATCTTAAAAGGATATCCATTAGAGCAATAACCTACACTAAATTATATAAATGTACTTTTAAAAATTTACTCAATACAGCACAAAATGATGACCCAGATGAGAGTGAAAAAAAGAGAATATTTTGTGTTATAATATTAAAATTATGACTTAGAGAAATACAGAGAATATAAACAGTTATCAATGTTTAACATGACTGCAAGTATATCATTCAAAGTACACATTAAATCTTTTCTTCGATTTCAGAATTGGATGATGTTTAAATATTCTTTTCATTTAGTGAATGTAGATAAAATGGTGAGTGAGACAATTTAAATTGTGCAACTGAGATAAACTATGTGATTCATTTATTGATGAGTGAAATAGCAAGAATTCAACATCCCCTTTTCTCTTTCATTTAAAAATCTTTGTGAGTGCCATAAAAATGTCATTTTAATCTCCTTCACAATAGTACCAAGTGATACCAAGGAATTTAGTCTGGAAGAAGGAAAACAAAGATTTCCACAATGTTTATGAGTGACTTGCTTATAATATTAAGCCTGATGACAGAAGAGTGAGTTCGAATCCTAACTTTACTAAGTTTTGAGTACTGCTCACTATCCCCAAGGGCAATGATAAAGCACTCAACTGCCCATTAAACTTCTAGAAGTAGAAGTAATGGAATTACCATTGAAGATTTATTAGAAATAAAACTTCCTAGTGTTTAGATATATTTAATTTATATTTCTATAGATAGATATATATTTATATTTGGTATATTATTTATTTCATAGCTAATAGCTAACTAAAAAATAAGGCACTGAGAAAAGGCATTGCTGAGAAATTTTCTGCAATAATTCATTACCTGAAAGACGGTTAAAAAATTATGAGTTAATGTCATTGATGATAGCTAATTCCAAACTAAAATTCATGTTGAACAGGGAGATAATACAAGTTCACATATAACAAAAAATAGAGTTAGAGATGTGCTAATACAGCCACAGCAATAAGACTCACCTTCAGCTCTCCTGTTCGTCCTGCTGGGCTCTGAGGAATGACATTCTTGATGAATATTCCTGAGATGGCAGAGCCACTATCAGGACCAGCATTATATAAGTCAACCTGGTGATGATAAAGAGAAATGTACCACTCGATAACAAATGCAACTCAAAAAGAAAAAAATTTGGTGAGAAATTATATCACTACTGAAAGAGACATGAAGAACTCACTGGATTGAAGCAAAATGTTTCCCCATTCAATACACACCTTTCCACCAACAATACTAATTCCAAGGCTACAGTTGGGCTCGCGAAGGACCTCAACCAGGCGTTCAGGTCCCCAGTGCTTGGCCAACAGCACTGAGGACTTGCCCCCACCAACAGCACCAGCACCACTGCCTCCCCCTGCAGTCTTATCCAATGAGGAAGAGCTGTGCCCCTGAGAAATCTAGAATGCAATAGAGACAGGGACGTTAGCAATGAACATGAGTCAAGTAGCCTGTAGGTTACATATAAGGGGACAAAGAGAAGTATGATACTACATTATGTGGAAGAAATCACAAGCCATTGCTATTGAATGACCTAATTAGTTGATCCTCTGAGGGATAGGAAAGACTTCCTGCTGAATGATTCATATATAGGCTGCGGAAATTATGTAATGAGACTAGTACTGATCATATCAGAGCATTGGAATCATCAAGTTTGTCCCTAATAGAGAGTTTTGTTACACCCTAATATTTGAATATTTTTTAAATTCTGATGCAGAGAATATGATCAGGGAAGCCTTCAAATCAAAAGATGAGATAATATCCAAAATACACCATTTCACATAGCTGTTGTTACTCGTGGGCTGTCAACCCATTCTAAGACTCTGGTTATTCAACTACCTACCACTTTTACTGTCAGCGGCTACAATGCGGCATCAACTACAGTCCTCTACATTGCTACTATGAACTATAAAGTAGTAGTAAGCCTTTAGCAGTTGTCATGGCGGCCATACAGAGGACTATGGTGTCAACAACCAAACATATATATATATATATATTCAGCTTTCCTCCCACCGCTTCTGCCCACTATGTCGCTCTGTTTGGTTGTTGACACCAGAGTCCTCTGTATGGCCACCACGACAACTACTAAAGGTTTACTACTACTTTAGAGTTCATAGTAGCGATGTAGAGGACTGTGGTTGATGCCGCATCACTCACACGTCACTGTTTTATTCGCTTTGTTTGTGCCTGTTTTTTGTGTCATTTTGGATAGTAAATAAA